>ML808674.1:101350-114519 GCA_009831015.1 Picea engelmannii | reverse complement strand
CAATAAATTCAAACTGTTATTTACATTTATTGACCTCTTCCTGCGGGTCCATTTACATCACATATTCATACTTATGAGTTTTGCCATAGTCCTTGGCCAGTTCAGTTATATTTACAATCTGGGGGAAACAGGGTGTTACACTATGATTTATGGCGAATATTGTATTCTGAGAGAGGAGACTGTGAGAGAAAAAAGAGGAAGTTACAGCGGGTTTTGCTGTAGGTTGTATTCCTTCATTTGTTGGATAATAATAAAGGAAGGACCTGGCAATTTCTCTGGTGGACGTAGCCCAGACTGGGTGAACCACGCAAATCCGTGTCTCTCTTGTATTGTGTATCTTCTGTGTTTTTTTTCCGCATCTGTTTTATTTTATTACTCCACGGTCCTGTTTTTCTAACAGAAATGACCTGAAGATTCTTAGTTTTTACCATCATCCCATGCATAGACCCCCATTACTCATATGTAAATACAAGGCTCAAGAGATTAAGTTGACGTACCTTATTCTTCGTGTTTGATGTCGATCCCTTTTCGCGCTTGGTCATTCTTTGACTACAACTCTCCTCCCAATGCTGACCTGCATTCACTAAAGACAAATAAATAACTCCATATGCATTTGATCTATGAACTAACGGGTTAGAGATTTAATCAATCATACAATCAATATTCCAATAATGACAATCTCATATGGCGGGACGGGAAAATAAATTCTTTTATTAACTTCACAATGATACCTTACAATGATAAAGTCGACTACTGCTCCTCGATCCTTGTCCTGGGCTCTTCTTCCACTATCTTCCAACTGCTTTTCTTTATACTTCTCTTTGCACAAGGATGGCTGAAGGTTGGGACAAAGGGAATTCTCAATCGGGTATAGTTTCTTTACTATGATTCTCCTCATTTCAAATGGGACCCCTAACCCTTCTTTTATAGGCTAGAAGAAGCTAGGTATTTGGTCGAGTGATCGACCATGCATGAATGAAAGGTTTAGTTAATTTACCCAAAGTTGTGTGTTTCGTTAGAAACTTTCCTTTTTCCATGCTTTTGTAGGTACACATGGGCTGTCTTGGGTCAGCTAGCATTCACACACGTGCAATAATGGAGCAGGGCACATGGGCCTTTATAAAAGGGGTTTTTAAGAAGAGTTGTTCAGCAGTGTTTTGGCAAAGAAGGAATCTGAGATGGGTTGATGCCAAGTAAGCATGTCTGGTGAAAATTAGGGTTATAACAGATGCCCCCTAATGTGTGAGGTCAGAAGAGCATATGATGGCTGAAATACATTAACAATCTTCACCAACATTCTGAACAAGTGAGCCCAGGGACCAGAAATCGAGAGGTGCCTTCTGCAAAATAATAATTGTCTCACTGAGGCGGGCATACCCATGCTCGGTATGAAATAAAATCATGGCTACCAATCAAATACACTGTAGATCCATGTCATATAACTATATAAAGTGTAGCCGTGATAAATACACAGTGGAGCTACATCTCGAAATCAAAAAGATATACATGTAGAGTATCCATCTTCTAGAAGCTGATAAGGCCTGATGGCTAGAGAGCTCGAGGAACAATTTCAAAATCTCCAAAACTTGGGTAGGAGTGCAATATGAGAGTATGACTTCACTACCCAGAGGTCTTCGATGACTCGTTGGTTATGGACTAGAGAATCTTGATTATCAGACTGAAGCCTTCATTGATTTCGAACAAAGACTTGATTGGACTTTTGGGATGGTTGGGAATGAGGGCAAGAGACAAACTGCAGAGGGGCCGACTCAGGCCTGGTAAAAAATTCCCTTGGACAATAGCACGAAAAATGATGAGACTCGGGCAGCATGGCATTAACATAAGTTTACGAGGTAGGAGGAAATGCAAACTCTCCATATGTTTGGAAGAATAACCAAACGGAGGAGGACACAACTCAATGTAGTGGGAACAACTTCATAAGGTCATATTACATCCCAGGGTTTGACAAACAAACAAACATATGTTCTTTATCCAAGGGCGACTCATTATGATGCCAATAAAGAAAATACTTTTCCCTTCCTTTTTTTGGGGTATATTTGATTTTTTTGTCTTTTTCAATAATTTTGGAAAAAGAATAAAAGAATGTTACGTTACAAAGGAGGAATGAGTGTCACAAACATACAAGTTAGAGGTGCAAGGAAAAGACTGATGTTCAAAGAAAGGACACTCGGGAAAAATCCCTCTTGGGACCAAAGGTGTCAAGACGCAGAGGCAAAGTGCTACAGGGCTTGCGTATAAGGCATGCTTCAGATGGTTCAGTTGAGAGCAACATGTAGCCAGCATTAGACCAAAGACGCAGGTATGCAAACGCGGTTAACAAAACACACAATGGTAACGTCCTTCGATGTAAGTTTAACGAGCCTAGAGAAGGTAAGCTCGACGGTTTTACATATTTAGAGAGTCTGAAAAACGTAAAAGGAGACTCCACTGGGGTACCTTTTTCGAAGGTAGTCTAGTCGGTTCGAAAAAGGGGTAAATTAGCACCGAAAATATGTCTATTCAAAACCATTTTAATGAGTGTGATAAAGACAAGATCACTCGACCATTTTTTCATTTTTAAGGAGTCTGAAAAAAGCTTAACTATGGACTCCGTTAGGGATGTTCTTCTGGACCATTTTAACGAGTGTGAAAGAATACGGTCACTCGACGATCTTTTCAATTTTAGGGAGTCTGAAAAGAGCTTAACTATGGACTTCGTGGGGGTTCCTTTTTCGTACATTTAGTCCCTTAGGCCCGAAAAAGGGTTAAAATGACACCTGAGGGTACTCTTCTAGAGAACTGAAGTTCCTTAGAGTATACCTTTGTTCGTACAGTTGACTGTCCGGACCGAAAAAGGGGTAAACTACCGCTGGATAGATGTGACTTCAAATTTCAGTTTAACGAGCGTGAAAGGCCACAAGATAGTTCGACAATCTTTCCATGTTTAGAGGGTCTGAAAATGGCTTAAAAGAAGACCCATTATGTTTGTGGGGAGTCCCGAGGGTGAGGTCAAGAGTGAAAAGGAATCATGCAAATGAGGCTCAAACTCGTAATCAAGAAAAAACTATGGAGGACTCTCGAGCCTATAGTCGTTAGTGACAACATGGACACCATCATGCAACTAGGATCTACCTAGGGAATCCATGTTATGGTAGGCTCTACCACCAAATTACGACACTTCTAAAGAAGTAATGATGGTTTCATGTCACAACTCGGTGGGATTGATCCTATGGAAAAGTGGAAAAGGCAACTATATGCAGAAAGTGGGGTTGGAATCCTGACTTAAATGCAACGAGCTAGGAAAAAATGACTTTTTAACAAAGGATCGTCCAAATGCCCAAATCTCAAAAAAATTTCCAAATACCCAAAGGAATACCTCCCTTGATCATCCAAAGAAAACTCCCGAACCATCTTAAATGATTTTCAGTTTAGAAAAAATGACAAAAGGGTCCGAAAATTGAAAAAAGGGGCCAAAAACCTCTATAAATAGAAGCTGGCAGCTCATTATTACCATTGTTAATTTAGAAATTGACTAAAATCCAAAATTGCCCCTTTGTGAAAAGAATTGATTCTGGGAGCTTCGGTGGACGAAACAACCATCTTCTTGGACCAAGTAAGTATAAACTCTCTCCTCTTGCAATATAAATCTTTATTTATGCTTTTCGTTTCAAGTTTTGGGGGGGCGTCGACCCTAGGTCCACACGAGCTATCTTCTGACAGGCCGCATGTACACTCAGGCAGAGGAAAAATTGCATGTGTGTACACACGACTGTCATCATTACAGCCCGCGTGGACCCTTTATTTAATGAAAGAAGATTTTTAAAAAGCAAGGGTTAACCCTCCTGAACTTGGTTTTTTGCAGGATGTATGTTCACTGGAGGGAAAGAGAGCATGAGGAGATTAGTGAGTTGGTCGAGGAAGACCCCAATGCTGTTGTTGCCTTAATGCAATGTGGGCTGCTCAAGTTCTTCCTATGTCCTTTTATGCGAGCAAAACCTAGGCTACTGAATGCCTTGGTTGATTATTGGCATCCCGACGCAGAGGCCTTTATGTTAGAGGGGCAGTCATTGGTGCCTACTACAGAGGACATATATTTTTGACTGGCCTCTCCAGGAGAGGGGAACTAGTCAATTTCCAGACATTTCCTTCGGGGCCTCATAACATATCGGAATTGATAGGACTTTATTGTGAGGTTGGTACAGACTGATCGAGCTCTCAGGTGCTAATAAGAAAGATCACCGATTCATCACTGCAGGCAATTGTGTTGCTTATTGGGTGGATGATTGGTTCTACATATCTACATCAGGTGTCCCGTGCACAGATGAACTATGCAGTCCAGTGCTTAAATGCACAGATATTTGACTGGAGCACTACACTGCTAGATTGTATGAAGAGGAGTTGATAGATTGTCGGTTGTGGACGCATAGGAACTTCGGGTTTGGGATGATTTTGTGCTCTTTCTTCTTTGAAAGAGTTCCCAGTTTCAGTCCTCGAGTGGTGGTACGAGGACATCAGACCTCTCTTCCTGTGGTTTGCAGATGGGCAGTGTTACTGCCACGACAGGGTGGTGTAAGGACCAATGAGTCCTTTGCTTGGTTGTCATGACAGATCCCAGTCATAGAGGATTACCCTTATGCTGGGATTGATTTCTCGAGAGATATTGAGATACCGGTACCTCCTGGCGAGGAGCGAGGAGAGATGGGTAAGTTTGCATCATTTTTTTTTGTGAAACATATGTAATTTTTATGTTTCTTTTTATATATCATTTTTTTTATATACCAGAGTATTCGATAGATATATGTCTATTATGTGCATATGTGGGACCAGTGTGACCTGTAGATTATGTGAGGAACAAGCGTCATCCTTGGCCAGGGGCCGCACCTGTCGTCGTAGGGGGACCAACAACAGTAGGAGAGCTTCCAGCTGGTGAGGCTGAGAGGGTTTTGAGACGAGTTGAGTGAAACTTTACCTCGCTCACCCGCACAGTCCCTATGGCAGATATTGAGGATCTTCCACCATCTATGCAGCCTCATGTAGTGGGGGCACCACGGACGTGGGTCCGATTGTTTCAGTGTTTGGCAAATGTTGTTGATCATTACAACAGGGCCCACATGCCTTGACCTTAGTTAGTCTACACTTTTCACATGCCGAGAGCACTACTTGTATATATTTTTTGAGGGCATAAGCCCGATGACTCATTACTGGTCATATTTTTGAGGTGCTTGCGTCCACCTATGTACTCTAATGATTATGATATTATATATGGATTTTTATGTCTTTTTGTGTCTTATGGATCATATTTGCCTTTAAAAATGTATTGACATGTTTATGTGTATGTCTTTTTATATGTGTGCGAGATGCCAATCTAAAATTTGATTACCTAGAGTATCTGTAACTTGGTTTAATCTCCTAGGATCATGAAAATATGTAATATAATCAAAGCTTCGTTCTAAGAGACGTACCCTAAGGAATCGTCGGTGTAAAGTTGGATCATGAACACGGTAGACTCTATTTAACTGATACACAACCAGCTGAGCGTCTAAATAGACTCGGAGATGAGAGATACCAAATGATAGGGCGTCACGAAGCAACTCAATAACTGCATTGTACTCGGTGACATTGTTTGTGGTGTCACCTAAGCATATACGTCCGAAAGATAATAACTGGCCTCGAGGTGTAAAATTTACCCAAGCTGCGGAGGTAAGCCTCCGAGTGTGCCGGCTAGCACCGACTAGCACCGTCTGCATACCCAATGAACACCTCTGATTCACTTGACATCTGCCACAGTGACAAAAGATAACATCAAAAACGACATGTCCACAATACTAAAAGAAACTAGAAAGTAATAGTACAAAGAATATACATATGTTACAAAAAGTTACCCAAGGTGACCTACCTATGAGTAATACTTCTTGAGGTAGAGCCCATTTCTAGGCTCCGCCAAAGCATTTCCCTCAAATTCGACTAGAAGATAAGTGCCCTTTTTAAGAACCTCTTTTATGATGAAAGGTATGAACCACATGGGTTTGAATTTTCCTGCCCCCAGGGGGTCCTTATCTTGTTCATAGACCAGGACAAGGTCACCTTCAGAGAAAATCTGAGGACGAATGGACTAATCATACTGACACTTGACTTTATGTTTGTGAGCCTCATTGGCCAGGGCCACATCACGACGTTGCTCATTGAGATGCTCAAGGTATAATAACCGTTCTTCAAGTGGAGAAGTGTTTGGAAATAACTGTACTGCCAACTTTAGGGATGGGATATGACATTCGATAGGCAAGACTGCTTCCGGCCTGTAAACGAGTTGAAAAGGTGAGAAACTGGTTGCAGTCTTAACAGACGTTTGGTAAGCCCATAATGTCGAGTATAACATCAAATGCCAATTTGACTTGGCTGAGTTGATTGTTCGCTATAGGATGGTCTTAAGAGATTTATTTACAGCTTCCACCTAACCATTTTCTTGGGGATAGTAGGGTGACGAATTTTCTTGCCGCAATCAAAGCTTTGATGTTAATTCGGTCATCATTTGGTTCTGAAAGTGACTGCCATGGTCAGTGACAATCTCTCTTGGGACGCTGAACCTTGCTATTATCTGGTTGAATAAAAAGAGAGCTACAGTCTCTCCACCATCTTTAAACATTGGCATAGCTTCGACCCACTTCGTGAAGTAGTCTACGGCTACAATGATATAATGGTGCCCCCTTGCTGAAGGAGGGTTCCATGTAGTGTAATCAATCCCCCACTTGGTGAAGGGACCAACTGTGATGATAGGAAACATGGGAGCAGGATGTGCCCTCATCTTCCAAGAGAAGATCTGACACGGGTGGCACTTCTTGACCGATTCGATACAATATTTGATTAGTGTCAGCCAGAAGTAACCTACTCGTAAAATCCTTTGGGTTGTTTCCAACCCAAACAAATGACTGCCACATGCTTCGGTATGGAAATTGTTAAGAACGATAATTTCTTCTTCGTGAGTGAGGCATTGGTGTAGAATGCAGTCTACACCTCTTTGATACAACGTATCATCGAGTATGAGATAATTCTTGGCCTGATGGCGTATACAGTGACGCTCATCATGAGAAGAAGAGGTGGGGCACTTCAAAGTCTAGAGATAGATAAGTATATCTCCGTACCAGGGATCTGAAGATGTGATCAAAAACATATCTCCTCTGATAGGCGACTCTTCGGGCACAACATCACTTGACTCAACCAGAAGTTTTGAAATAAGTTCTACGAAGACCAGTGACTTTTTGGATTTAGCTGAAATGAAATCTAAGTCAAATTCCCGGAGGACCACTATCCATCTACTGATCTCTCCGCCTATTACCCATTGTGTCAACATGTATTGAAACAGATTCACAACGTCAATGATGGTGGTCTTGCGAAACAGAACATAATGACGGAACCGTTGAACAACATGGACTGCTGCCAACGCAAGTTTTTCGATATGAGAATAATTGAGTTCCGGTCAGACTAGGTCTCAGCTCAGGTAATAGATCACATATTATAAGAACAAATCATCTTCCTGAACTAAGACCATGCCGATGGTGGACTCTACGGTAGCCAAGTATAATAATAAATCTTTGTTATAGTTGGGTGGCCGAAGCAGAGGGGCAGTTGTGAGGGCATGTTTCAATGCTTCGAAAGAGCGTTGAACAACATCGTCCCAATAAAAAGGAACGTCTTTCTTCAATAAGCACATAAGGCCCTTTGTGATCTCAACATAGTTGGCAATGAAACGCCTTAAAAAATTCGCCTTTCCCTATAGACTCTGAAGTTGAAGGATTGTGCGTGGGGGAGGCAACTGAAATATTGCCTCAACCTTGAGAGGATCGACCATGATCCCTATTGTTGATACTATGAAACCTAACAAACATCTTGATGTTACACAAAAGTTTCACTTATTTGGATTCAAGCGAATCTGGAAGTAGCGACATCGCTCAAAGATAATTCGGAGGTGTGTGGGATGATCCGTTCTCTTGTGAGATCAAGATGCTAAATCATCTAAATAGGCCTCGACTATATGCTTGAGATCATGGAAAGAAAAATACATGGCCCGCTGAAAGGTCGCTCCAGCATTTTTGAGACCAAAGGGCATCTTACGTTATGCGAATGTACCCCATGGACAAATGAATGTCGTTTTGTGCTGGTCTTCGGGTTTGATTTGTATTTGATTATATCCCAAAAAGTTGTCCATGAAAGAGAAGGCCTTGCAACCTGCACATTCATCAATTATCTGGTCGATGAATGGTGTGGGAAAATTATCTTTTGGACATGCCTTGTTCAAATCACGGAAGTCGGTACATAGACGAATCATGCCCTGTTTCTTATTGATCGGCACAGGATTTGACACCCATTGGGTCAAATGGATAGGATAGATAAAACCGGCTTTTAGCAGTTTCTCAACTTCAACCTTAATGGCTGCTGCTTTCCTGGGATTAAATGGATGAAGCTTCTGCCGAATAGGCTTGGCATCCAAATAAGTTGTGATTTCATGTTTGACTATTTTTGGATCGATGCCTGGCATTTCCTCGTAAGACCAGGAAAAAATGTCACATAATTATTTAAATAGATTTGTGTATATTTGAATCTCTCCAGGGGAATAGTCAGCTTCGACGAAAACATTCTCCACGGCGCCAGGGGTTCTGGAGATATTAATCGGTATGGTTTCAGTGATAGTTTCCATATTACCCTCGGCATAAACCTCACGTGTAGCTAAGGGATTAACAGGACAAGACCTATCTCCAGTCATAGTCAAGGTGAATTCTCCAACTTCGATTCTTCTTAACTCTGGGAGGAAGTATGATCTATGATGGAGATCGTCCCAGGGTTTGTCCGGACTAGTCATTGCTTCAATTATTGCTTTTTCGGAAGGCAAGACTAAGTCTAACGAATCAGTGTTAGTGAGAGAGCCTTGAGCCCAAATAGGCTCTAGACGCGGATCTAACTCTTGTGCAGGAGTTGGATCTATGTCGGCTGAAGCTTGCTGGACTAAAGAGTACACTACTTCGGTTGTGGACAAGGGCATGGACATGCCAGGGTGCCCTGTCCCTTTCATCATGGCCGATGGGGAAGGAAGTATCCACAGATCATTGAAGTAAGTCTTGCGAAATGACAAAACTTGGAAAATCTCAACCTTATGGTGGTCGGATATGAACTTGACATCGCCTTGAAAGGGTACCCATCAAACATGGGAAAAAACCAACCCCTACGTTGATTACGCATGGTTGTGGATTATCAATCATCGGGACCGCAGATACCCCCAATGAAGGGTCAGGTCTGGAGAAAGACAATTGATCAATTGTCGCAATCCGGTCGTCGTGTGGAAACAACAAGACCCAAAAAACTGTAGCAACCACTGCTTGCATGGCGTAAGTCCAACTCCTTCCTAACAAGAGATTGTAGTTGAGGGACGCGTCAAATACTTCTACCTCGACACACACGGTCTTCCCTCCTAACTGCATAGGGAAAGAGGGAATGATACCATGTGGTCGGAACAAACGATTGTCGAAAGCAGTGAGAAGAGTAGGTGACGGAGACAAAACGGGCTGGCCAATGGCCTTCCAACATGCCAACAACATAACGCATATCGAGGCACCCTCATCAACCACCATGTGGAAAATATTCTGATTTTCATGTGGTGAGCCACTACTATCTGAAATGCTATGTGGTAAGGTGGATGAGGTTTTAAGTCGGTTGTATCCAGCATGATTGTACCCGGATTACAAGTCTCGGTAGATCTTAAAGAGGCTAACAAAGCTTTCCTCTGGGAAGGGAAGCTTTGGAGGACCTCCAAAGCGGACATCACACAAGGGGTTTGAGACAAATCCTCCACCATAGAATAGTTCTGGGCGGCCCTTGCGTTTGGGTTGTGAGAAGTTTTCTTGAATGCTCCTTTTGGGATGTGTGTCATTGTTTCTCCCAAAGTCTTCTCGATCTAGAGAGGAAGAGATGGGGGTTTGGCTTCTTTTCCCTTCTCAGAAGTGCTTGGTTTACTATAGTCATGCGCTCTAGTCGATATAAAAGCATCACCCTTCATCATATACACATTTGCGGATGCGGGATTGTTCGAAGACGGAGAGGGTCCTTGACTGCCCCCTTCCGCGCTTGTAGAGGCTTGAGTTAGGTTTTGCCCATGTTGAAATGGATTGGTTAACACAACAGGTTGTTGCTGTGTCACAAAATTTTGGGCCTCTGCAAGCTGAGGACATTGGTGGGTCGGGTGTTCTTCCATGCATAGGTTGCATGGATACCTCACCTTTTGTTTCTCAGTGTTGCCCCTGCCAGCATTATTAGTGGGTTTCTTATCCCCCTTACCCTTCTTTCGATGTTTTTTCTTTCCTTCAGGATGCTGGGTGGCCTTTGGATTTGTCGATTTCACTGTGTGTACATCTGACGTTTGGGTAGGGGGAGAAGCCAAAACAGTAGTTTGGTCGGTCGTCGTGTGTTGTATAGACAATTTTTTCAATTGCTTCATCAGTTGCTCAGTTGGCTTTGTTTGTGCTGAACCAACAATACCATCGACATGTGGTCCAGCTCTCTGTTTGGTTTTATCAAGTATTGAGTGTGGCTCATCTGGAAAGATCTCGTATAATAAACTGGACTGAGAGTAGATTAGCTCAAGCTGTTGAGCTCTCATGATGGCATCTTTTTCGGAAAACACTCTCGATGTTGCGACGTATTTGGATAACTGTGGGACCAAAGACTTAAGGAACCACTCGAGCAAGAATGCTGGTGGGACTGGCACCTTAATTAAACTCTTTTGTCTTCTCCATTCTTGGATGTGATCAGAGATATGGTCCTCTTTTGTCTGTGTGAAATTGGCCAGCAATTTTATGTCAGTGTCGTATCTCACAGGTAATTGGAAATGGTTTAGGAAAGCCATTGCCAATTCTCCAAAGGAAGAGTATCTTGAGCGGTCGAGCTCAATGTACCATTTCACGGCACTCCCAATGAGAGTACATTGAAACAATCACAACTGCACGGAGTCATCTTTCAACGAGTTAGACGAGCACCAAAGATGGAAGGTGGTCACATGATATTATGGATCTTCATTAGGCTTGGCTTCGAACTTTGGTATGTCCGAAGGCAACTTCGTCGGCATAGGGGGCATGCGGATCATGATAGATAGGGTCATTCAACAACCTTGTCAAGTCTGGAAAATACAAAGTTTCCAGGAAAGGTATTTTGGGTTGTTGGTGATAACCATGGAAAAAGGGACATGGAGTTTGATTGGCACTAGGTTGCCAGGAAAAGTTCGGCTGTTGGCCTGGGTTCTGGTAAAAACCATGGCCATGACCAACGTATGGATTCTTCATGTGAGGAGACATCATCGGCTGATTCCCAAAATAGGACGTAGATGGTTGGGCGTGCATTACATTCAGAGGACTTTGGGAAGGGTTTCCCCATGTCGATCCCATGGGCATAGGCATAGTACTTTGTCTGGGGTTCCCTTGGTTGTGAAAATAATTTCCCCAGATCATCATTCCTGATGAGGGAACTGATCCCTGCCAAGAATTCCAAGGTCTTGATGTGGAAGAAGTTCTTGGGTTTGCCCCCTGTGTAGGAATAGTACCCTTCATAGGAATAGGTTGTTTGTAACTAGGGTTGCTCCTAGTCGGGAAAGCAGCTGACGAGAAAGCGTTGTTACCAAACACACCGAACAAAGAAAACGATGTCGAACCAACCGACATATTATGAGAAGGTGGTCCTTGAATCCCTGCTCCAAATAAACTATGGTGCGTGGGTGGCCCAGCGGATTGCTGGTGGGTGCCACTGAGCAAAGTAGACAAAGGAGGTATATGACCTCCCCCATAAGGGAAAGCATTAAAAGGAGCCGAAGTGCCCCCCATGTTTCCTTGCAGAGGAGTGTTAGAGCTCCTTGCCCCCAGACCTAAAGTCTGTAAAGTGGAGTAGGAAAGTACAGGACTTGTACCTGAGCTAGGCATCCCGTATGAGAACGGAGGGCCCGTCACACTCAGTGTGAAAGGGGCAGTGGTCGTCACCATAGACGAGATTGGACCACTGTTCGAGGTAGAGGCGGTCGATACCATGGTGGCTTGAACCGGTGACAGTGGGTTAGGAGGTGGAAAATCCCCTGTGGTGACAACCGTAGTGGGAATTGAAGAATTCCCAGAAGAAGTGGCAACATTTGTTTCCATTACTGCGTGTGACACTGTCTGGCACTCGTAAGGGTGAATCAGTACGATGATGGGTGCAGAAAGATCAGTGGTTGGAGTTTCGGATGGACCAAGAGATTTCGCTCCAAAGTCTAAAACGATTGTTTCCTTCGGATGTTGGTCAGGTACAGTTTCCTGTAACCCGGTCGCTTCAAAAGACCCTTGTTGGTCTAGCTTTCACCTTAGCGGTGGCGGAGGTGGCTCCAGTGTAACCGGTGATAGGCCCATAATCCTTCATGACCGGAAGAGCTCATGATCCTCCACTGTGTGAGAATATCAAAGACACACTAGGGCTTTCTATTCATTCAAAAGACAACACACACTAAAAAGGTCCCTCTAAAATAAAATAAGCAAACACTAAACTAGTTGGAAGAACAATTACAACAACCAACACTAGAGCAACTTACCGGTGCAAGTGAAACTTGAACAAGGAAGCACCCTCTGGGTATACTCTGCAAAGCGTGGCCTGATGTATGTCCTAGGTACCGTAGTATACCCCCATAGTCACCTGTGTATGTCTCTAAAAAAGATAGGCAACTAGGTTGCCAGCGCGCGAACAGTCACCAGGCGGGTACAGTCGAAAGTCGGGTAGACCACAATGAGCAGGGTATCGAGCCCGAAACTTGTCAAGGGTATCGAAGGTAAGTGGTCCGGAAGACAACTAAGGACCTCGAACGGATTTGAGACCCACGAAGCTCCGTGGCAAATGCAATCGACGGGATCCCAAGACAAGCCCTCTATATGTGTTCTACACTACGATTGGTCCATATTTGGAGGGGTTATCTTCGCTACCTTTCCACATGCGACCTTGTGTTTAGCCCCTATGTTAGAGGGGGGTCCTGGATAACTTTCACGATACTAGACTTTGACACTCCCTAACTCAGACTCCAATGTTTGATTTAATGGCCTTGAAGAGTTTCCTCTCCAACCTAATTCAAGGCCCTAACCCTAAACTAGTTGGTTGACCCTACAAACATAAAAAGT
>ML808674.1:73326-101300 GCA_009831015.1 Picea engelmannii | reverse complement strand
AATTCAAGGCCCTAACCCTAAACTAGTTGGTTGACCCTACAAACATAAAAAGTATAATGAATTTTAGATTTAGCATTAATTTTTATGGCTTGTCTTAAGTCAAAGGTTATGAAAGTGAAACTAGTGATGTTTGAAAGACGGAAGCAAAATAAACAGAAAGCTGGAAACAAAATAACTTCACTTGACTCAAATCTTAAACAACTTTTCAAACTAAAATTTTTCTAAGATCTCTGAACAACAAACTCAAAGCAAGATTTCACTTGACTACGAGCTACTTATGATCTAAGTAAACCATCAAGAACTTATGAAAGCAAATAATTTTCCCTAGTTACTAATGCAAAACAACATTATTTAACCAAAACAAGAAATAAAAGATTTTTTTTTATTTGAATGCTCACAAAGCAAAAAAGGAAAAATATCAACAAGTAAAAACCAAGAAAACTTTTGGCCTAAGCGCAGATCGCAAAGAGTCACTTTAAAAATCACATACAAGAAAATTAAAACTGGACTCTCACACTTGTCTAAAAACCCTATAAAAATAAAATTTTGAGGAAAAATTTTTAATGAAAAAGAAAGCTATGGTTGTGATCAAACCTAAGTTACTGACTGCTATGACAGAGACCCAAAAAAATGAGAGGTATAATTCTTGTCAAAGGAAATGATGACTGCCTCACCTTCAACAAAAATTTTCTCCACAAGCACACTGTTGGTCGTTCAACAGCAAGCATGTGCACGCGAGCTGTGTAAAGTCAGAGCGTGTGTACACGCGTGCTGGCCTTATACAAGCCACGTGTATCTCTAAAAATCTGAGACAAATGAAAGGCCAAGCAATCCATCCCAGGCAGAGATTAGTGGTACTGAGAATTGAGATCTCTTGAAGACTCAAACACTTACTTTAACAAAAAAGAAAACAATTCAAGGAAAAATTCATAGAACAAGCCAATCTGAGGTGAAACCTAAGCTATAGACTACAAAAAACAAAGACTAGAAAGAGTTTCAGAAAACCCCTGAGAAGGACTATTTCTGACAGGGGAGAGGATGACTACCTTTCTAAAAGAAAATTTCTGGAATCATACATGTGACTGACACTTCCTCAGCTAGCGTGTACACGCGGGCTGTGAGAAGGTAGGGCGCGGGTACACGCATGCAAACCTTATACAGGTCACATGTACCTCTGTGGATCTCGGAAAAAAAAATGCAGTCAAGCAAAGAAACATAGATAACTGGTATGGAATACTAGAATCTCTGTTAGCTCAAACTTTTGCAGAAACTTTAAAAATAGGAAATGAAACCAGTTCTTAAAAATACCCAAGAAAAAACATTCCCAGAAACCCTAGAGTTCCCTAGTGGAGTCGCCAATTCTATTATGGGTGGGAAATCCCTCCTACAGACTAGCACTAAGGGTTTTATCATGCATGCATAAATGACCTAAAGATTCTTACTTTTTACCATCATCCCATGCATAGACCCCCATTACTCATATGTAAATACAAGGCTGAAGAGATTAAGTTGACGTACCTTATTCTTCGTGTTTGATGTCAATCCCTTTTCGCACTTGGTTTTTCTTTGACTGCAACTCTCCTCCCAATGATGACCTGCATTCACTAAAGACAAACAAAAAAATCCACATGCATTTGATCTATGAACTAACGGGTTAGAGATTTAATCAATCATACAATCAATATTCCAATAATGACAATCTCATATGGCGGGACGGGAAAAGAAATTTTTTTATTAACTTCATAATGATACCTTACAATGATAAAGTCGACTACTGCTCCTCAATCCTGGTCCTGGGCTCTTCTTCCACTGTCTTCCAACTGCTTTGCTCTATACTTATTTTTTCACAAGGATGGCTAAAGGTTGGGAGAAAGGGAATGCTCAATCAGGTATAGTTTCTTTACTATGATTCTCCTCATTTCAAATGGGACCCCTAACCCTTCTTTTATAGGCTAGAAGAAGCTAGGTATTTGGTCGAGTGACCGGCCATGCATGGTCGAAAGGTTTAGTTAACTTACCCAAATTTGTGTGTTCCATTAGCAACTTTCCTTTTTTCGTGCTTTTGTAGGTACACACAGGTTGTCTTGGGTCAGCTAGCGTGTACACGCGTGTCGTAATGGAGCAGGGCGCCTGGGTATTTATAAAAGGGGTTCTTAGGAAGAGTTGTTCAACAGTGTTTTGGCAAAGAAGGAATCTTAGATGGCCTGATGCCAGGTAAGCATGTCTGGTGAAAATTAGGGTTATAACACATATCCATTAGTATGATCAATGCTTCATGAAGACTGAGAAGATATGAGAGATCCCAAGAAGACCTCATGATTTCCCTGAGAAGAAGGAATGAGATAAGGGACATGGTCAAGTCTAGAAAAATGTGACCTCTTCATTTGTGAATCCCTGTAGAAATCCCCAATATGAAAATAATTTCTCTTTGTAGAGTGAGGCTTTGATTTCTCTGGGATGGCCTCATCCTGGTATTCATCTGAAATCGAAAATGAAGGTGGTTGAAAATCCTCATAGAATAATTTTGCATCCCCAAAAGGATATGCATCACAAGTCCCAAGGGATGACTAAAAATCACCCTAAAAATGTTGCAATTGGTCATCCTTGAATAAATATTTAATCATATCATCATCATACTACCACACATATGAATCATATATGCATGAAGAACAATGCTCTAAGGATGAGGCTACCTTCAATGTCGTAAATGGGGTCTCCATCATAATTGAAATGACCCAAATCCCATCTGCGTAATCTAATCTGTATGAAAGTGTCTATATGCTCATCAACCATATCCGAGGGTTATTTCACAAGATTGTCAATATGACTGAAAAATGACCATATATTTGTATTCATGTGCATGAATAATAGAGGCTAGGGTGACTTCATTTGGATCTTCAAATTCTTCATCATTGAGGCTAATTGCTTCTTCAACTTCATGTGTGGGAGGAAAACAAGTAAAAACGACATCATCTTCCTCAAGCGGGAACACATATACCAATGTCTCCTTCTACTCATATGGTTGTTGTACTTTATCAAGGTCTTCTTTTTCTTGAATAGGATCAGATAATTTACACCATCTTGGTATTGATCTCTAACGAGTTTGTAGACTTCCTCGGGCATGGAGAGAGGTTCATCGTCATTAAATGAGAAGTTTTCCTAGTACCCATACTTCTTAGTCACAACATCGTAAAATGATTTTGTTCCATAATATGCAATAGCCACTGCCCATGCTAAGTTTAGGGTAGGCCCTTCCTCATAATTTTAGAGGATGGTGTAATACTCTTCTTCTCTTTATTGAAAAAACTTAACCACAAAGTCATTGTCAGGACAAAGTTATATCGGTTGTTCACAAAACTCGTAATCTTCTTCTGTTCTTTCCTTGAGGCACTCAAAACTTTCCTCATTGTTGTCTTCAAATTCTTGTATTTCAACTATTGTTTCAACAAACTCTAGAAGAAGAGTTTCTCTCAAGCCTTCAATAGGATCAAGGTTAAAACCTTCTCTCGAAAATGCATCCTCTAGGTCCTAAATTGTATCTTCAAGACTTTGAGCTTCTGGTCCCCAATGTTTAAGTAAATATCTGATGAGGATCATTAAAGAAGATATACTTCTTGGCTTGCAATAATGTTTGATCCAATCCATTTTTTCACTTCCCAAGGACAACAAGAACAATCATAGACATACATCATCTTGTTGTACATTCTCATAGTTGATGCATCTGGTAAACTCAACAATGTGTGCTATAGCCGACAATGGATTACCATTGAACTTGGGAGGACATCAAATTGGTTTATCATGCACTTGTTTGAATATTCATCAATAGCTTCGACATCAAAGGCCTTGTATGCTTCATGAAAGTGCCACATCGCCATGTTTCCATTACTTAAGGTAATACCTCAATCGAGTCACCAGATGAGCTCAAGGCTCATCAAAAGATGGAAAGGGAGAAAGAGGGAAAAGTGGGTTCTTGGGAAGGTGGAGTCACCACTTGAGCTTCAAGAAAGGATTATAAAAGGTCGAAATGGAATTCCCTTTAGGTGGAGTCACCAAGCAAGCTAGGGAAAAGGCTTTGGGATAGCTTGCCAAAGTGTCGTTAGGGTTTGGAAGAGGATTCAAAATCCTCCACCGCAACGACGCCAAAATGTTATCGCATAAGTTATAAAACCAAATGAAGACAACTTATAGAACACCTACCCACTTTCACCTTAGGCATGTATTCCCGTCATTATAGAGATGATAGAATCACCTCAAGGGGGGAATTGTGATGACCCTAGGGGGAAATGAGATGAAAAGTGAGATGTATGAATGGATGGCCCTATAGGTCAAGTTACTAAGTGTGCAAAAGTGATCTAAAGAGGTATTGGTGGTAGCCAAAGGTTTCCAAGAGGTAAGAGTCCCTGTGAAGAATAACAAGCTAATATATATGTACAATGTTAGGTGGACAAGCAAGTTAATCTTGTTGTCCTTATTTTCAGCAGTAAACAACAATTCATATCAGTAAGAATGTTAATCTTGTACTTCTCCTAGAAACCCTTGTTCAAGAATGACTTGTAACCTTAACAATAAGATGAAGCATAAATGGAGGGTGTATTCAACATACTCCTCCTATGGTTTCCACCAACAATTACCAAGAATGAGCAATAAAGAGATAACATATGCATATTTTTCCTTACCAATTCCAAGAAAAGAGATATCAAACCCTAGATCACCATGCAAATTACCATCCAAGAGAAAGAGAACAAGCCTTCAAGAGGTGCGCATCACTTCAATTCATCCATTCACCAATAAATAACACCAAAAACCTTTTTCAAGAGAGAGAGATACCAAAAATTCCCAAGAGGGCGCAAATTTCATCCAATTACTTCTCATAATGGGAGAGTTATGTTATGTAATGAGATTCACATGATCTTTATTTATACAAAAGGATTAAAACATAGTTTGTCCACTTAGTTAGGGAAAACATAATATAAGGGGTCAACAATCCTTATCTTACCCCTTCAACCAAATAATAATATTTAATTTTCACTTTTTCACATTAGAAACCCTAAAACAAGATGACATCACCCATTTAGGGAGACGTTTTGACACTTGGAGCAAGTTGTTGGAGTTGGATATGCATGGATAGGCCTCCAAAGGCCACATTTCATTCATCTAAGCCTCTATTTCATGGTACGGAGTCTCCTTCCTTCAAAATGTGCCATGTGTCAATGAGAAACACCTCTATCACCACCAAATCCTATCCCTAGGTGATGTCAAGCCTCAAAAAGTGATGTTTTTCCTCTCTTAGGAAATCCGTTTGGAATGTGAGGGATAGGTTATGTATTCCAAGGTGTCTTTTAGGACTCCAAAGGAAATTCATTATGATCCAACATTTGGGCCCTTGACATCTAACCTGTGGGCTTCAAGCCCCATGGAAGCCCAAGCTAGGCTTGTTCTTCCAAATTTGTCCACCAAACAAGGTTCTACAAAACAAATAGGCACACCCTACAAGGATCTCAAGTCAAAATATTATGGAAATTGAAAACCACATCTAATAAATAAGGCACCTAAACATGTGCATCAAAACTACCTCATCAAATTAAACAAATGCTCCAAGACCCTATACAATTGACCAAATTTAGGTATTGGAGGGGTGTCATAAAAGTCCTATTGGGTAGACCAAAAACCTCAAGTTAGGGATGCTCCAGAGGATTCCCCTTCAAGGTCATGTAGTGGATGATGAGGTGATAAGGGGGGTAGACTTCATAGGTCAATACGTTTCATGACATACAAGGGATCGCATTATCTCATTTATGGGTGCCTTTGTAAGGGGTGTGTTGACCTTCTTCCTCAATGAAACCTTTTTCCAAACACATGTGCACTCCCAATAGTGAATTGATTATCTTGGGGGGTGGTAACACAATGTCACTTGAAAGAATAGGTCCACAAAGTGCCATAGGGGTAACCATGTAAAGTATTGTAACTCACTTGTGTTAGTATTATGATCAAGCGGGGTATTTATTATGTGCTTGATATTGTGCAGGTCTTCAATTATGTTAAGAGAAGAAACTCATTGTTCTCAAGACCTGTATGCATGAGCATCTAGAATGTTTATATTTTAGGCTCTTATCTTTTGCCAACAACCATCCCCCTAGGCCTTCAACCCCTTCTTCCCATGAAATAAGGTACACACCCTTCTTGGGTCATTAAAGTCAAAGAGACTAGAAGAGAGAAATATGATGGGAGTGTAAGGAGAGGAAAGTGGTAAGTATGGTCGGGAATGGTATGATAACCTCTCAAGGGACCCCCAGTTGAAACCCTTCCCCAAAAGTTGGCCACTTACTAGGAAGTCTATTACACTCACCAAGGTGAAATAGGTTCAAAAGCATAATGTCCAAGTAGGTTTTCTATAATCAAAATCATCTCAAATACAACATGTTTAAATGCATTAAATATTAGGGTGATTACCTGCCACAATACCTGACTTGTACCACATGGAGCAAGAACCATGTGTCGTCCATAAGCTAGCTGGTGTGGTGGATATGCTGACAATGGATCCAAACTGTGGTGATAGAGTGGGCTTCCATATGTGAAAATGGACACTACTAGTCATGTGCTCTCTTAGAACTCCATATATGCAACCTGAGGGCCTCAAGACATGATCTCCTTAGTTATCCCACAAAATGGGGATAAAATACCCTAGAAACCCTTTACTAAAAAACTAGCATCAAATATATCTTTATTACCTTGGCCACTCTAACCAAGATGATTAATTCAAGTGTCTTCCAATGGAGTATACTAAGCCTTTAAATAGGCTTCATCACATCAAATATCATGGGCTTGTAAGCTACCTATGGTAAACCCATCATTGATTGAATCAAGGTTAACCTAATCACTCTTGCTCAAGTGAATATTAAGCTAGCATTCATCGTCAATGCTAATGGTATATTTATAAGTAAATAATCTAACTATAATGTTTCCATTATACTACTAGACACTCCATTAGCAAGGCCTAATTCACCCTTTACTTGGCCTTCTCCTATGGTGTCTATCTTCACTTGTGCATCTATTTGTTGTTGACTACTTGGTCCATGTTCTTTCATTGTCTTTGGATCGATTAAAGACGCAACAAGGCTTTTCCTTTAACACAATATTACCTTCTACAATTTCTTTTGGTTCTATTGTGCCCATGCTCCCCTTTTATTTCAACATGTTTCTCATTGTAACCTCTAAGCTTTCATTTTTATGTATTTCCACCTTTGTTACTATTGTGTATTATTGTCTTAGATATGAGGTTCCCATTGCTTCTTGAACTAATCTTATCATATTTTGATTGGATTTCTCTTTACCTCAAGCCTTCCATTTCTATGCATGTATAGAATCAAAATATAGACCTCACTTGTAGGGTTATTCTTCTAGGCATCCTTGATTGTAGTATGGCCAAGTCAAACCTTGATGCTTGAAATAATTAGAAAATTTATTTAGTGGGTCATGGGCATTGAAGATAATGAGCTATAATTTGTAAAATTCCATCTCATCTACTTCTTCCAAGGTTTCCATAAAATTGACCATATTAAAATCCCCAATGGTGAAAGGATAAGTGGGAAACATGTCCCTCTTATGTTCCCATAGTTTGGAATAAGCTCCAAATTTGGTTCTCTAAAAAGCTATTGCCATAAGAAATAACTTGTACGAAACATACTTAGGAAAAATATGTGGAATTGAGATGCACCCATAGATACATATGTAGTTTCCATCTTGCTCTTATTACTCATATCATATGGAATGAAACACAACCAAGGCCTCTATAAATAACTACAAGCATGGTATATCAAAGATAATATCATAAATAGGTTCTAGAAAGACCTCATGTAGATGTTCAAAATGTTTTGAGTACTTATACTTCCATATTTTATGATATTGAACTAGCAAGGGAGGAATAGAACGATGCCACATATCTCACAAGCTTGGGAAAGCACTCATGGTGCATGATGTATCTAGTGGGAATGCTACCATGTGAAACTAGTGGGATTAGTCATTTCGTTTCTCAATGCATCTCTTGACAATCATATCTATATTGTTTGACAATTTTTCACCCAACATAGACCCCTTGGTCAACACTTGGTGTATCAGTAGTACCTAGTGCTCCTATAGTTGAGAATAGACATTTTCCATATAATTCCCTCACCGACATGAATACATCACTCACTAGTTCCTATAAATGATATGCATGATATAAAGTGGATGGGCATTTCTAAAATAATTTTCCCTCTTACCAACAATTCTCAATTATTTTCACAAGGACATGCTTGTCAGCAAATCCTTACACAAATTATCCAACATCATCCTTGGTTGTGGGATTTTGTACATATGTGTAATGGTGTGTAGGGAATATGTCTCGATCCTTGTTCCACTATCCAAGTATATATTCCTTTCCTTCGTGTTTCTCACCTTGATTAGCCACTAAACTATGCCCGAGCAAGGAAATGCCTCTAGCTAGGTTCCAATTTTGTTCAATTAAGAAATATACATAGATAGTTAATGCAAATAGGGTATTTTTGTTTCACTAGTTGTGCCAAAAATAGATTCTAGTGGTGGGACAACTCTCCAATATGTTTCAAACAAATTTCCAAATGTTCAATCAGATGGTATGAAAAGAAATTGAAAACTTTCACATGTGTTTTACCATGCATCTCTGCACACCCCTCCGTAGATTCAAAATACTACATTGATTTTTGTAGGAGTGAACTAAGGTTATACAAGCATTTCTCAAATATTACAAATGACATAGGCATAGTTGATGAACAAATGGTTGCAAATTAGGGACAAATATAAATGCATACAATGCCTAACCTATTGATTGCAAACATGAGGAACCTCCAACCCTTCATGATGAAAATGTACTTGTAGATGAAATGAATACCCAATATGGCCCATGGAATTGGATGAATAGGAATTCCTATCTCAACTACGCTCTAACAACAACATCTAGCTAAGTGACTTTGATATGCTTGGTCATCATGACTTTTCCAACAACCATAATTGGAATGAAACATCTATCTCTTTCCACTTGCAAGAGAGATCCATAAAAGTCATAGTGTACAACCACACATACCACCAAATCCCACAAGTATGTTATTCCAATCGTCTCTCTCCAAATACATATTCCCCCACCCAATACAAATCTCTCAATACCATTTTGTGTCACTACAAAAATGGAAAACAAAACCAACCACTACAAATGATCATCCGAGGTACTTTCAAGACTGGAAACACAAACTTAAATGGATTCATTAAACAATTATTCCAAACAACCAAACACACCATGAACCATGCCTATCTATTTCTTTCTTCAACCAATCTCCTAGCATTCAATGTACATGTTTCAACCATACATGTAACTCTTCAAAATCTCATAAAGGAATTCAAACCTTTAAAAGGAATGATTGCTTTCAATTCTCCAACATAAAATGAAGCATATTTGTTACATTGTCATTAATGAGATAAACTTCATTAGGCCAAAAGTATTTAGCAACATTAATGAGTGCTTACCTGAAGCATTCAGGTAGCATAAATGCATCCCATTTGGGGAATGTTGACTTATACTCATTGAGGACCTTAGTCGATTTCTCAATATTTAGGCCTCCTTGTGTAACCTTCAACATGGATGATTTTAAGATTGAAAATTTATTTTAAAATGTAGAAACCTTGGCGAATCTTACTAATCATTCATATGCTAACTATAAATCTTTAGCGATATTTTTGTAAAAATATTCAAATTTCTAAGGATTTTATATAGTTTTTATAAAATTTTAGTGATTTTAAAGTTAAAATAATTTTATCCTATAGAATTTGGGCGAATCATTTTTAAAATAGTGAATCTCGTTTTTGGAAAAACCATGGAAAATTAGCCCATGAGTGAAATTTAGCCCCTAAAATCATCCTTGACCTTCAAGTTTGTAGTCAATTTTCAAGTAACCACATACCCAACCCAAACTCTAGATCACATTGAGAATTCATTCCAACTATCATCATTAATAATGACGCCCCTCATTATTTCACATGGAGAAAAGCCATGTATTGTACATAGTGCTAACGCCATCTACAATTGGTGTTCTAGAGAGATTACCTCACAAAAAGTTTGATCAATTGGAGCGATTGTAGTTATATGTGTGAGCATGGAACATTGATGGTTGGAGCTATGTGTGTGAGCATGGAACATTGATGGTTGGAGCTATGTGTGTGAGCATGGAACACTGATGGGATCCCATGAACCATGACAATGATACATTACCAGAGAGAAAGCTATTCATGAGTTTTTTTCCAGCTACCTAAATTAAGTGCCATTGATTTTTTGGGAGAAATTGGCATAGTGAAAAAAAGGAAGTGTTATGATCCTTGAGACCATTTATTCCACCTAGACCACAATAAATTTTATGTGCACAATACAAGTGTCATTGTATATATGTGTGTAAAAACAAGGTACCCATGAGGGGGTAGTTAACCAATGACCACTCTTGCACATATTTTTACATGACACGTTAAATATGTAACTATAGATGGTAATAGTGTTTTCAAATTTTCAAGGTTTTTTTTGTTAACTATAAAATGTCCTCTTCCCTAATAGATCGAATTATTTGTTTTCAAGAGTACAATTTATGCATAATAAGTACACCTTTGACCTAAACATAATTTAGGTATAATTACTTGTTGTGTTAGAGGAACTACAAAAAAGATCAATTGTATAGGGAATTAAATGGGCCTATGGGTCGTTTACATATTGTATATAAGCTTAATCCTTGTTTTTCTATTGCACTCAAATATTCTCCATTACCACGTGCATCCAATTGTTATTTAATATTTTCTAACTATCTTCTTTGATACATGACATGTATTCTGTTATAATGGACCTACAAGTCATCAAAGAAAACATGGCCTTACTTGGAAATCCTCTTGTTATATTGCACCTATTCATCATCTCCAAGGAAGTTCATCATTGATCCCTTGCTCTATAGTTGTAGAAATGACTATTCATATCATGGTATAAAGTCGTTATAGGAAGAGTTGGTCCATTAAGGGTAGAGCACACAAAAAAAACATTCATCCATCATTTAAACAACCAAAAAGGCTAAAAAAGGTTTTTGGATTTGACTTTGTTGACTTTAGTGCTGGAGATATACATATAACTTGCTTCAATGATTTATCATATATTAGATATATAATTTTTTGGATTATCTACATAGATTAATTCATTAATCTATGACCCATATCCATGATTATTAGTCACAACTAACCAATTTATCACGATTTTGAGTAATTCACTTAGCACTCATTGCATCAGGTCATACTCAGGGGTGAAGAAGTGGGATTACAACTTGCAAAAATATTCAGATAGCATCAATCATCACCTCTGGGACTTGCACCTGGTAACCATGACTTCTCGAGAGTCTTGAGATGGATAACCTCCCAATTGAACAACTGGAATTCAACATCATAGTGTCAAATCAACATGACTTTGAATTTGAGAACACGATACCAATTGATGAAAGTGAAAAAAATCATCAAGCATAAAAGGCTCTTATATACACTTTTGTATTGGCACATATTTTGTTACCCTAATGTTTTGATGCTTTCACATGTGCAAACACAAAATTTAAAGGTATGAACTCATATTTCATTTCATATATGTATTGTATGATACATAAATGCATGCATTTATCTTTAATGCATTTAATAGTTTTACATTTTCTATCTTATTTGCGCTATCAATAATGCCATGTATACATTCTTTTATTGATTCCAAAGAATTCATGATGTTATATACTTACTCCTTTCAAATCATAGTTTTTTTTTTTAACATCAATAAGGAGCATGTAACCATCATATGCAAAGGTAGAATATATATCATCTTTGTGTATATCAATGGAAAATTTAGGTTCAAATGCACTTCAAGGTACTATATTGGAGATGCCAACTGAATCTTGCAAATAATGTGATCATGCGTATATGCAGAAAACAAAGATGACATTATTTCCCATAGAGGTAGACTTTATCAACCAAAAAGGAATGTAGCTAACATTGAAGGAAAATAATGAATACATGCAGATCCAAATACCCATTCCTCCCCAACTTCTTTTGTAATTCCTATTATGGCTAAGATATACATACAAATCCATGCTCTTAAACTTCCCAGTGAACCTAGCACGTCAAATTTTCATATCAATAATCCTTTTTCTTTAACAAATTCCATTCCTTAATCCAACACACATCCACTAAAATTCGATATCCATCATATTCACCCATTGATGTAGCACTACCATCACACATGTGCATCACTAATTTCAAGCAAGTCTAGATTGAATGTTTGTTCAATCTACAAGGAATCATATCCAAGCATACAAGCACAAATTTCACAAGGAATCTATAGATTCTTTATATGCATTAAAGAGAAAATGGCCAATATCTCTCCATATGGAGAAACACGGGCCGTAGGTAGCAATGCATTTCCCTACCAATCCTTACATGGGTAGAGGAAATTATCATAGAAAGATTAAACCAAATATTGTAGGTAACCCATTCATGTGATGATCAATACAAACATAGTGGGCATACAATAAAACTTCCATGAGATAGAATTGCAATCATCAATTACTTTCTTCCCCGTTTTCATGACTTGGATATTATTGTTATCAAGCATTGTACCTATAAGCAAAAACCATATGAATGCATTGCCTATAGATCCTGTGGTATGGAAACATTGGTATACAAGTTAGAAAATGATCCTCATTATAAATATGTCCACCTTAACCAAATCATAATTGCAATGCTACATGTTGACCCCACACATGTATCCCCTTTTCTTCAACATGAATCAACTATTATTCTAGGCTCCAAAAACTCCCAGGTAGAAATAGATGGAATCCATACCACCTATATCAACTCAAGTGAGAAAAAAACGTCATTATTTGTAGCCATAAAGGATGACTTTGAAAAACATATTATAAATTGGAACCCACAAAGTGCCCACCAAAAACCCCATGGTTCAATGCTCACCACTCAACGATCCATGCTCATTAAACATTGCAAGATTTTTTTGGTTCTAATCCACTTCAGGACTATGAGGAACTAGTCAAGTGCATTCAAAGACACACAAAATGCACAAAAGAATCATGTATGTGAAATAAAGGGTCCACCCTTGAATTCCATTATAAAGTGCCTCAGAAATTATAAAGTGATTGTATAATATTCATAGACAAGCATGCCACATAAAACATGTGAGCCATCTCAGAATTACGATGAACTAAATATTCACAATTGTGTGATACTGTTAATCTAGAATGGAAATTTCCACTTTGAACCATTTCTTTCACTCCATGTTGTACAAGCATACATTGCAAAGCATGCATCCAAAGCATAGACAAATTTTGAAAACTATCATCAAATGCTAAGGAGGGTTTTGCAAATTACACAAATATAGGATCACAATCTTATAATTACAATAGAAAATACCCTTATAGATACTTTTGTTTATCGTGACATAAGACTATTGGGTTGTTATATTATTTGTAGTGAAATTCGAGGTGGATCGACTGACAATCGAAGTCGAAGGTCGAGGTGGTTCGACTGGGTAAATTCGAAGTCAAAGGGTGGTTCGACATGGTAAAGACATCGACAACAAGTCGAAGAGGTCAACCGACAAGAGTTCAACAGGAGGGCATGTGGCAACCGAATGAAGACCGACTAGTAGTCGACAAGTAATCTGACTTGGTAGTCAACTGTAACAAAATCCCAAGATTTGCGTGATTTGTAGCCAATAATTTGCATGGATTTGTAACCATTTTTGGGCGACTTTTATTTAGGGTTTTTCCTTCTTGTAAAATTTAATCAATGAATCTTGAATCTTTATATGATTAATGGCTAATCGCCAAGAGTCTGTAATTTAGAGGTTGTTGGTCATGCAGATATAAGACACACTAGATACAGAGTTGTTCTTGTGTAAGAAAGAGGGTATGATGTCAATTGTGTCTTAGGTGTGGACCAAGGTTAGACATGTAACCTTTTATTCCGAATTAATAAGACAACAAGGAGTAGAACTCTCAAGAAATGTCGGTTTTCTCGGTTTGGGTTTCCAAGGTAAAATCTTTGTGTACTATGTGCTTGTTGTGTCATTTACTTTTTTGATTAAATATTTCTTCCTCTCTTTTTCTAGGTTTAGCATGAAAGTGTTTCTCATTTCCTAACATGTGGTATCAAATCTTGGTTTAACAACCTTGGATCTGAGCTAAAATACAGGTTCAATACGAGTCGTAAGTCTGAAATCTTTAAAGATTCTGTTAAAGATTGTGTTAAGGAATGGCGAGCAACTCGAGAATAGAGATCGAAAAAATTCCATGGCCAAAATTTTGAGCTTTGGAAGCTTAAAATTGAACATTTCCTTGTAGATCAAGAAGAATGGACAAAAATTTGTCTAGGTACCATGTCGACAGGTATGTTGATGGAAGAATGGGAGAAACTTGAGAGGAGAGCAAGGACTATGATTTGACTTTGTCTTGCAGATTCAGTACTATTGAATGTCTCGGGTGAAGATTTGACCAAGAAACTATGGGACAAGTTGGGAAGCTTGTACCAGTCGAAATCCCTGGTAAATAAGTTGTTTCTCAGAAAGAAATTGTATCTTCTAAGAATGAGTGATGAAAGTTCGGTGACTGAGCATTTACATTTGTTTAATACTATTATAAGTCAGTTATCTTTTGTGGATATTAAAATCACTAAGGAGGAGAAATGTATTATCCTATTATGTTCTTTTCCAGACTCCTGGGATAGCTTAGTCGTGTCTATAGGAAGTCATACAAGAACATTAGTGCTAGAAGACATGGTTGCATCTCTATTTTCGGAAGAAATGAGAAGAAAGAACATGGAAGGATCAACCAAATATGCTTTAGTGGTGAGAGGTCGACCGATTGATAGAGATAAAGGAAAATTCTCTAGTAGAAAGTCTAAGTCGAAGGGTAGATCTAAATCCTCGATTCAGTCGACAAGAAGATGTTGGAAATGTGGTAAAGCTAGGCATTACAAAAAGGACCAAGTCTAAGGATATGGAATTTAGTACAATATCCAATGAGAAGTAGTCGAATGAGAGAAAGATGACTCCAGATAAGGGAGGTGATGTGTACCTGGCATCGACCAATATATAATCGAATAAAGATGTTTGGTTGATCGACTCAGGAGCATCCTATCATATGAAACCACATAGAGAATGGTTCTATGAATATGAATGATATGAAGGAGGAGAAGTGTTCTTACGGGATGACTTGACAACCAAAATTGTCATACGGGGAAGAGTTCGACTAATACTGCAGGATGGGAGGAGTATAACTCTTCCAGGTGTGCTACACATTCTGGATTTGGAAAGAAACCTGATATTTGTCAGTAAGATGAGTGATGTTGGCGTGCACACTCTATTTCAGAAGGATTCATCCAATATGGTCAGAGGTGCAATGGTCTTAATGAAAGGAGTTCGGATTGGAACCCTATACAATTTGCTAGGGAGTGTCAAATTGATTGGATGCAACAACATCGTTGTTCCTGAAGTCGACTCAACTTAAACTTGACTTGACTTGACTCGGGATGATTCGATCCAAACTGACTCGACAAGTCATCATAAAGTCGACCTGACCGTGCTATGGCATGAGAGGATGGGACACATTGAACAAAAAGAACTTCGAGCTATGCATAACAAAGGTATGCTTGAAGACTTTCCTGAATGTAATTTAAAAGTCGACTTTTGTGAACATTTTATATATGGAAAACAAAGTCGGGTGAGGTTCCCATTTGGAGCGATAAGGGAAACTGGGATTCTAGAGTTGGTTCATAGTGATGTGTTTGGCCTTGTTTTAGTGCCTTCACTTGGTGGATCCATGTATTATTTATCCTTCATAGATGATTTTTCCAGGAAGAGATGGATATATTTCCTGAGGAAGAAATAATAGGTTTTAGATCAATTCAAAGAGTGTAAATCTCTTGTAGAAAACCAGACAGATAAGAAGATTAAGGTACTAAGCACTGACAACAATGGTAAATTATGTGGAAAATAATTTGATCAGTTTTGAAAGCAGTGTGACATAGCACACCAAACTAACACGTCATATACCCCACTTCAAAATGGATTTTCCAATAGAATGAACATAACGTTGATGGCCAAGGCAAGGATCATGCTCAGTAGTGTTGGGCTCACCCAATAATTTTGCACGGAGGCAGTCGACACTGCAAAATATCTATTGAATATGTCTCCTTCATCAGCGCTAGTCGACATGACTCCACATGAGGTATGTTCAGGTAAGAATCCTTTGGTTTCACATCTCAAAGTATTTTGTTGTGATGCATTTGTGCATGTTCCCAAGGAAAAGAGGAGCAAGCTTGACAAGAAGGCAGTCAAATGTATTTTCATTGCATACAAAGAAGGAATGAAAGGATATAAGATTTGGGATCTTGCATCAAGGAAAAATACAAGAATGAGACATGGGACTTATTCAAGTTACTTAGTGGAATAAAACTTGTTGGTAGAAAATGGGCATTCAAGAAGAAGATTAATGCAGCAGGTCAAGTCGAGAAATTCAAAACTCGACTGGTAGTGAAAGGATATTCCCAAGTTGAAGGAGTTGACTTCGGTGAGATTTCTTCCCCTGTTGCAAAATTAACTTCCATTAGAGTACTAATGTCTCTGGCTGCAACATTTGATCTGGAAATAGAATAGATGGATGTGAAGACAATATTCCTACATGGGGACCTGGAAGAAGAAATCTACATGAAACAACTTGAAGGATTTGTAGGAAAGAGAAAGAAAGATCTGGTGTGCAAACTGAAAAGATCCATTTATGGTCTAAAGCAATCACTGAGGATGTGGTACCAAAATTTCGACACATTCATCATTATTTTGGGGATTGTGAGAAGCAAAGATGATTACTGCATATAATCCAAAGATGAATGTGGGTTTTTCATATATATAGCTTTGTATGTCAACAACATGTTGTTGATTGGAAACAATATGGACACAATAAAGGAGGTGAAGAAGCATATATCCTCCAAGTTTGACATGAAGGATCTCGGTGCAATGAACTTCAATATGGGAATGGATATCAAGAGAGATCGAGCAGCCAGAAATCTCTGGTTGAACCAAATGAAGTATATTGAAACAATTTTGAAACGTTTCAACATGTAGGATTGCAAACCGGTGAAGGCGTCAATTCCCTTGGGAGAAAGGATAATTGTTGAGCAATGTCCAAATACACAAGAATAAATAGAGGGCATGGCACATTTTCCCTATGCAAGTGTTGTTGGTAGTCTAATGTATGCAATGGTCTGCACTCGACCAATCATTTCTCATACAGTGGGAATGTTGAGAAAATGCATGTTGACGCCTGAGAAGGAGCACTGGACAATATTTGTGTGGCACAAAATATGATGTTATATGCTATCAAGGAAAACTTGGAGGTGACATCAAATTAAATGTACATGGCTTTGTCGATTTCAACTGGGCTAGAGATCTGGATCGACGGAGGTCGACCAATGGATATATCTTCAAGATGTTTGGTGGAGAAATCAGTTGGATGAGTAAGAAAAATGCGGTTGTATCCTTGTCGACAACATATGTTAATACATGGTATCCACTCATGGAAGCAAAGAAGAAGTATGGCTACAAAGGTTGTGTTCAAGAATTGGGTTTGAGCAAAGAGCTATGAAGAGAAGTTGTGATAGTCAAAGTGCAATATTTATGGAAAAGAAACCTAATTATCATTCTAAGAATAATCACATTGATGTACATTACCATTTCGTAAGAGACATGGTGGAAAACAACAAGGTGTTGTTGGAGAAATTAGACACGTTGGAAAACATAACACACTCTTTGACCAAGTCTGTGAGTGTTATGAAGTTCTCTTGGTGCAGAGAGGCAATGGGCGTTGTTGCCCTAGGTCTTTGAATGAAAGTTCAAAGGTCTCCCAGTTTCAACAAAGAAGAAAACAAGTGGGAGAATGTTAGGTTGTTATATTCTTTGCATTGAAAGTTGAGGTGGATCGACTGACAGTCGAAGTTGAAGGTCGAGGTGGTTTGATTGGGTAAATTCAAAGTCGAAGGGTGGTTTGAAATGGTAAAGACATCGAAAACAAGTCGAAGAGGTCAATCAACAAGAGTTCGACATGCAGGCATGTGGAAACTGACTGAAGACTGAATGAAGGTCGATTGGTAGTCGACGGGTAATCTGACTCGATAGTCGACTATAACAGAGTCTTGAGATTCACATGATTTGTAGACAATGATCTGCATGGATCTGTAACCGTTTTCGGGCTCCTTTTCTTTATTTTTTTTTCCTGATGTAAATCCTATAAAGAAGATGTGGTGTACAAATGTAAAAGATAATCAATGAATCTTGAATATTTAGATGATGAATGGCTAATCTCCAATAGTCTGTAATTTAGAGGTTTTTGATCGTGCAGATGTAAGCCAAATTGGCTACATGGTTGTTCTTGTGTAAGAAAGAGGGTATGATATATATTGTGTCTTAGGTGTGGACCAAGGTTAGACATGTAACCTTGTATTCTGAATGAATAAGACAACAAGGAGCATAATGCTCAAGGAATGTTGGTTTTCCTAGTTTGGGTTTCTAGGGTAAAATATTTGTGTACTGTGTGCTTGTTGTGTCATTTAATTTCTTGATTAAGTCTTTCTTCCTCTCTTTTTCTAGGTTTAGTGTGGAATTCTGTCTCACTTACTAACAAATACCACAAGAAACATGTCATTTGTTGCAAAATCTTCCCTTAACCATATGTAGCTAGTCAATTTTTTCCTTAAATGTCAACCAATTTGCTTAAGGAAATGCATACATTAAGTATCCACCCCCACTAGAATCTATTTCTCTAATTGATGTTGCAATATATTGATCCTATGATTCTCACCATAAAAAAGAAAAGTGGAAAGCAAGAGAAACCAAAACTATTGTTTGTGTTTTAACACACTACTCTACAAACCCCTCCATAGACTCGAATTTCTACATCGAATTCTATAGAAATGAACTAATGTTATACAAACCATTCTGTAATTTTACAAATGATATTGACACCTCTGATGAAGAAATATTTTCAAATTGGGGGTTCAAATAAAACACTTATACCAATATTGGCTTATTTATTAAATATGAGGAGACTTCAACCCTTGATGATAAATATATACTTGTAGAGGAAATATATACCAACAACCCATGGAATTGGATGAATGTGAAATCATATTTATACTACACTCCAACAACAACATCCAACTAAGTGACATGCTTGTTCTACATGAATTTACTAATAACCATCATTGGAATGACACATATATCCCTTTCTACTTGTAAGAGAAAGTCATACAAGTCATAGAGTACAACCACTTATACCACCAAATTCAACAAACATGTTATTCCAATCCATTATCCCCAAATACCTTGTCCCCCACCCATTACAAATCTCTCAGCATTGTTTTGAATCACTCCACAAATAGAAAACATAACTATCCACTATGAATGATTGTCCAAGGTACTTCTAGGACTGAAAATCCATACTTAGTTCAGTTCAATAAACATTGGTTCCAAGCAACCCCACAAACCATGAACCCTCCCTTACTATTTATTGCTCCAACCAACCTTGCAACATTCAATGTAAATTCTTCAACCATACATGTATCACTTTGGATTCCCATAAAGGAACTCAAATATTTAGAAGGAAAATCACTCTTGATTCTCCAACATGAATTGAAGCATATTCACTACAGTCTCATTGAGAATATGAGCTTCATCAGGAAAAAAGTCTTTAGCCACATTGATGAGTGCCTACATGAATCATTCCCATAACGTAGAGACATCCCAATATACTCAGCAGGGACCTAGGCCAATTACCACCTATTAAATGCATCCCAATGTATGTAGGAGTATCACATGGAAACACACTATGGAAAAGCTTAGACATGGTTGTCACATTGGAAATTATCTTCCATCAATAGGGGAGCACCCCATGCCAAGTAAAGTTCTAAATACTTCTACAAAATATACTAGATATGGAAAGCCTAAGGTGGAGGAATAAAGCCTTCTAATGTCTAAGACATTTTCCTAATTATCTTGAGATGAGCACCACACTTTCCAAACTTCAATGCATGTATTCACAACCATCAATTTAGTAACATTTTATAATAAATATATTCTCAAACTATTGAGCATACCAATCACTTGCAACATTGTAGAGCACAACAAAACCCAAGCTTCATCAAGGATTGAACATGACTAGTTTGAACCAAAAGTGTTACTATGCCCCGGGAAACAAGTGATATTGACATCAAACTTATGGGTCTTAGCAAGACTTGTTAATGGTTATCTTGGACAAGCTATTACCGGCTTCTACAATAAAGACTCTAGGACCCCAAATATGTCAAAAAAAAAAATTGTCCACTTCAGTAAGTACAATTGTCCTCCATGGGATCCCAAGTATCCAACTTGTATGCCAATTTCACCTATAACAAGCAGGGGGAATACACACTCAAAATGGGATGGGCATTAACAATATATAAACAAGCATTCTTAATGTTTAAAAATAAGTTTTAACCTTTCAACAATATCAAGAGTTCAATGTTTGAAGGACATGAACATCTCCCCAACATTAAGCTTCAAAAGATATGCAAGAATAAATCCCCGATGCCCTTGTAAAATTATGAAAGCAAGAAAAGGACTTGCCCCATGTTAAGTATTTTCATCCATATCTCAATTAACAGTTTCCATTTTTTAATGGTTCTATATTTGTCGGAAAACAAAATCATATATATTGGTTTGATTTGCAATTCATAAATGACAAAATGGCCTCTCCTTTACACAACATTTTAAGTCCATTATATTGAAACAATATTTATGGAGGTGAATTACATGTTTTCCTTATTAGTCCTTGCCGAAGGCATAGAGGGACTATAGCGATTGATAATTTGTTGACTTCATATTAGTTTATCCTTTGACTAAAAATATTTGCATAATATCTATTGTTGGAACTAGGGAACTAAAAACATTGATTTTTATATAATAAAAAATACCATATATGTCATGATCTGATTGGATAACAAATTGGAGGTCTTATTGCCAGTTTCGCTATTCCCAATGTTTTATATGTTAGCATATCCAAAGTTTTTGATCATATACGGTCTTTCTGAATTTTTACTTTTTTCTTGAAATGTTTTGATATCCAAAGTTTTGAAGATAGAGAGTCAATTTTTTTATTAGTTGACTTCATATTAGTTTGTCCTTTGAATAATTTTTTTTTTTTTGCATAGGCTCTATTGTTCAAACTATTGTTACTAATTTTTTTTATTGTTATACAATAATATACTAAATGTTTTTTCGTACGTAACAGACCTGCCACACTGGATTATTTCTTAAATGTTTACAGAGTAGTCCTGACAGGCTTAAATGTTTACCTAACAACCCTCACAACCTTAAATGTTTACTTAACAGGCATGTTACAATACATTCTCCTCCATTATTTTTATTTTTATATGCAATGTTCTCTGCAGTGAATATGGGAAATATTGTTCTTCAATGAAATTACTGGTTCATTGGTTCATGCTTGCTCCCAGCTTGTTCATTGATTTCTTGTTTGCATGTTGTTGTTGTTCTTGTTTTCCTTTTGGTCTTGTTGTAGTTTGGACGCTTGGGATTCTGCAACCGCGATTGGAACTGGCTTTCTGTCGTTCCCCATTAACAGGTGGGTTTCAGTGACATGTTTAGCTTCCTTTTCTATTTGCAGTTTGCAAGTGGGAAATTTGACTACTGGGGATGCCTGAGTCAAAATCCTCTTGCAGAACATCTTTGTATATGAGGAGAAAATACGATTTCCTTTTGCTATACGTCATTGTGGTTGTGATGGAGGTGGGTTCTGTGTCGAACATTGGCGATCAGGAATGAGATGAAGACAACATTACAGTCATGTTTTTTGGTCGTAGTAATCACATACAAAGATGGACTGCAAGAGGATTTTGATCACTCCCAGTATTGAAAAATACCAACCGTGAAAACTGCACCTTTCTTAATTGCTTGCACAGTGGAAGGCCTTTAGACGGTCCTCACAGCCTGAAATGTTTGGTTAATAGATGTGTTACAATACATTTTCCTCCGAATTTTTTGATACAATCTTGTGTGCAGTGAATTTGGCCAATATTTTTCTTCACCGACATTCCTGGTCAGCTGGTTGGTGCTTTCTCCTTGGTTCGCTGGATGTTTCTTATTGTTGTTTGATTCAACTTTGCAGGGTTGAGGTCCTGCAGCTGCAGTTAGGCCTTTTGGTGCTTCTTCACTAGGTTTTTATTTGTTGCTTGCTCTTATTTGGTTCAAGTTTGCAAGGTTGGGGTCCTACATCTGCAGTTGGACCTGTTGTTACAGCTTGTGGGCTAGGGGCTACACTTATGTCCTTCTCCATTCACCAGTGGGTCTCATTTTTTGCGGTTGCATTCTTGCATTGCTTGACAATCCCATTGCGATACATTTTCGTCCTTTATTTTTTTCTCTGCAATGTTTTCTGTAGTGAATATGGGCAATATTGTTCTTTGGCGACGTTCCTGGTTCATTGGTTGATGCTTGCTCATTGATTTTTGACTGGTTTCTTGTTTTCCTATTGATTTTGTTGTTGTTTTCGTTCCCCATTGACAGGTGGGTTTCACTGCTAGATTTACATTCGTGTTCATTCTTTGTTGTTTGCTATTTCCAGTTTGCAAGTGAAAATTTTAAATGCTGGAGATTCTTGAGTCAAAATCCTCTTCCAGAACATCTTCATATGCGAAGAGAAAATTTGATTTCCTTTTTTATATGCCAATGGGTGTTATGGATGTGTTCCAATTGCGGATGCAGAATGACAACAGTGCAAACTGCAGCTTCCTTAAATGTTTGCATAGTGGGAAGCCTTTGCATGGTCCTTACAGTCTTGCATGTTTACCTACCAGGATTCACAACATGAAATGTTTTCTTAACATGCATGTTACAATATATTCCTCCGATTTTTTTATAAAATCTTGTCTGCAAAAATTTGGACAATATTGTTCTTCATCGACATTCCTAGTTGACTAGTTGATGCTTTCTCATTGGTTCGTTGGATGCTTCTTGTTGTTGTTTGATTCAACTTTGTAGAGTTGAGGTCCTACAACTGCAATTAAGCCTCTTCATGCTTGTTTCTTCATAAACACATCTCCACTTGCAGAACACAAATTATAACGTGGTTTTACAGTTGGGTCACCAAAAAATACTATTAAGATAAAATAATATGAAAAATTTTGCAGTAGATATAAACAACATCTCTTTTGACTTGAACCAATGTTTGTCGAGCTCCAACTATATTTCATAGCTGAGAATGTTTTTCCCAGAGTTAATGTCTTTCTATGGCTTCATAGTTATGAGACTAACTGTTGTTGTGTGAGGGATAAAGTTCTTGTCTCGCTTTCTTTTTCCTCTTCTAAAATTGCTCGTTTTTTCCTTTTGTTCTTCCCCTCTATTATGTGTTTTTGGTTCTATACTTTGTCACATTTCTATTCTTGAGGGTTCATGGGGTGGTGAAATGAAAAATCATCATCTCCATCTATATATTCACATGATGATTTCGACCGACCGTCGTTCGTTTGCATACCTAGCAAATTTCTTCTAAAGTTGCATGTTTTTTCCTTTTGTTATTTCCCTCTATTATGTGTTTATGGTTCTATACTTTGTCGTGTTTCTGTTCTCGTGGGTTCCCGGGGTGGAGAACTGAAAAATAATCATCTCCATATATATCTTCACATCACAAGTCCGACCGATCGTCGTTCGTTTGCATACTTAGCCAATTTTATGAACACGGGTTCACGGATAGGTTCTATTGAACTCTGGTGCCCCGTGTTCGGGGTATACATCTTGCACCCAAAAATTTTGTGCTCTACAATTCAACCCCAGACTCCTTGAACTCGCAAGCCTGGATCTACCTACGATGACTCTGTTTTTCTGACTTGCCTTTCCATACTTAGTAGATTCTTCAAAGTTTCGCGAGTTCACGCACTCCCGGGTTCAGAAAAGTTTAAAAGAATTTTTCACTCCCCTCCATCCCCGCCACCTTTCACCCTTCCCAATGCACATTAATTATGATTTTACTAGTGACAACCCACCAGACAAGTTCAAAAATATTGGATTTAATAAGAGGAAAGCTGAAGGACATCTCCCATTAAAACACATTAATAGGCGAATATTATGGGATCTGATAATTATTTTTGCGTCCATTTTGAATTTTCAAAAAAGTGTTAGTTATTTTACTTTCTTAAAGGCATCATCATATTAACAGTGCAATATTTTACTACCATGCTGCCATCCACAAATATTTCATCCACAGAGGTCTTGACGTCATGTACGTCTTTAATACTGTGCATATATTACAGGTTGTCATATTTGAGAATATGCTTGCATATGGGAATGATAACTAGTGTTATTAGTCACTATTCAACACACATATTCAAAAATATTGGTGTTAATAAGATAAAATATCAAGGGCATCTTCCATTAAAATGAATTAAACCAATATTTACTATCATCCTCCAGCGTTCATTTTAAATACTTATTCCCATTTCTCTCTATCATCGAAGACTTTGGGCTTTAAGGTGCCTTCGTTGTAATATTCCTCGTCATGGACATGTGAGACAACTTAGAGAATCCATTCAGGCCCAATTAAAATATGAGGGAATGTTTTTATGTGACGTCAGCTTTGAGCGAAAAAAAAATGTGTTAGCCAACAGAAACTCAGACAAAAAAAAAAAAAACCAGGTATCTTGTGATTGGTGTTCTCCCTATATTCGATGCTTTGGTTGGTTGAAAGGCCTGCCTGAAGATTTGTGTGTTGAAATTCTTTGTTTTTTTAATGGGAGTTGGAATGGACTTTCAGGTCACCTGCAAAATGCTCCTTCGTTGAAGTATATAGCTTCTTCCAACAACACAGATTTGGCAAGTGTATCAAATTCTGCAGAGCACACAAGTATTTATCTTTCGTCAGAGGAGCCGCACATATCGTGGCTTGAAAAATGGTCTGGAATATTCAGAAATGACACCAAGTATTACTCCATTCGCGAATATACTCAGAAGGAAATTATAATTTTGGATTGTCGTGAGTATGAGAAACTATATAAGTGGTTGAATCAACATCCTAAAATTACAGAGGTTTCTATTTCAAAGTTTGTTGAGCGACTTTTGGGTGTGGTAACAGACTTGACATAAAGTCACATTCTTTATCAAAGTTTGTTCACCATCCTCTGCATGTAGTAACATACTCCACATACAATCAACTTTCTATCGCTACTGCACATTTTTTTCACTATTCCTATGCATATGATTGCATTTGGGTCGAAGAGCTTGCTCGTCTTTGCACAAATATTCTCCTCCTACTTGAAGGTGGGTATATAACCATGGGACGACGCTCTCAAAATTTTCTAATGCCTGCATCGACATGTAACTGGGAAAATTTAGTGGGAAGGAATTTTGGATTATGGACTTTGCAACACTTTCTGAGATTACTTTATACTACCACCTTCTGCAAGAAGTTTGGCGTGTTCAAGTAATTATTTGGTTTTTGAAAATCACCTTTTACTACCACCTTCATGTAATCATTTTATTTAATTCTTTAGAATATACCTTGACGTATTGGTTTATTCCAGAGATATTTCCACCCAATATCAATCTTCCTGTTGTTTCCCTTGCTTTGAATAAGGAGAATGCATTTCTTTTGTTGCAGTGGATCCAATATTTGAAAAAAGAAAAGAAAAAGGAATTGCTCGATGCTTGAAGTAAGTCCCTTCCTGGTCATAGAGTGCTTCCATCACCAGCTTGCGTTTGCACAACTACTTTTGTTGCTACCTTATTTCTTTGTCCTGGTGGTGGATCCTTCTATCCCAACCAACATGGTGGAAATAAATTGGCTCTAGCTCTAGGGAATTTGATCGCTTCCGGGAATCTGAGTTGACTATATATTAATTTTGGTTAACTCAAAAAGGAATATGTGTGCAACCTAATGCTAGACATAGAAAATACAATTTCTTATTTCTTAAAATATAGAACAATGTATTTTTTTAACACATGGTTGTTCAAAAAGTTTCAGGCATTGTTTGGGATTCACGTCCTTCAAGGATGTTAATTATTCACACAATTAATATTGTTTGTGCCAATGCAATCGAGTTGTCATCCACTATGGAAATTACATTAAGACTGCAATGTCAGATAATATATGTTCGACATGTACCTAATGTCAAGGTAATTATCACACAGGACACCCAACGTCCAAAGATTTATGGACTCAGAGCAACATTGTAGTTGTCGTGACAAAGCAACACTAAAGTCGATGTTCTTTGAAAGTTTGGCATTCCTGCATTCTGAGTGCTTTGACAATGAGAGACCTAATTGTTCACCACATCTCCACACTGCAGTCAATAGCATTGTTCACATTGCCACCGCTAGTGTTGATGTCTGAAGACGAAGCTATCTGGATCCTGGGGTCACCTCCAGTGTCGATGCCTAAAGGTGAAACTACCTGGAGCCTAGGATCGCGACTTCTTACACTTCACATTAGTATCAATATTGATCGAAAGTTGATTGTATGTCGAGTCTGTTACTACATCCAGAGGTCGCTCAACAATCTTTGACATAGAAACTGGATGTTTGTCAAGTCTGTTACAACTTTGGCATAAAACATTCTATAATTTTAGAATGTTGATTCAAACGCGCATACAGTTTCTCACGTTCGTGAGTGTCCAATTTTATAATTTCCTTCTGAGTGTATTCGGGCATGGAGTAATATTTGGCATCACTTCTGAATATTCCAGACCATTTTGTGGGCCGCGATGCCTGCCACCCCTATGACGAAAGATATATTCTGATGCGATCTGCAACATTTGATACACTTGCTAGATTTGTGTTGCTGGAAGAAGCTATGTACTTCAACAGAGCATCATTTTGCAGGTGACTTGGATGTCCCTTCCAATTTACAGCAATAAAACAAAGAAATTCAACATACAAATCTTCAGGCAGGCCTTTCAACCAAACAGATGATCGAATACAAGGAGAATAATAGTCACAACATACTTGAATTTTTTTTTGTCTCAACTTTTGTTGGCTAACATGATTTTCCCCCCCAAAGCTGACGTCACATAAAACCACTCCCTCGTCTTTGAATTGGGCTTGAATCACATCTCTAAGTTGTCTACGATGTCGATGACCAGGAACATTACAAGGAAGGCACCTTAAACCCCAAGTTTTCGACGATAGAGGGGAATTAACACTTAGCAAAGTATGGAATGTTGAATAACTAGCCAATGCAGGCAGGCCATATCTAGAAGAGACAAGTTATTCAAAAAGTTGGGATAGATCTAGCTGGCAGCACCAATGAAGTCCAAGACCCAAAATTGATATTCATATTGTTGTTTTTTAACAAGCAAGCATTTGATGATCAAGTTGAAATCTATAAAACACTGTCTACAGGCTTCATTATTGTACATATTTGATTTTTTTTGTTGGTGGCAGCTCCAATCGCAGGCATTATGGAAAATAATCTCAGCTATATTTTGTAACCTAGTTTATATGAATATAGAATATTTGAGGTTTTTGTATGGTGTTTTCCAATCTCTGGTATTTTTATTTTTTTTATTTTGTACTTTTTTTGTCTGTTGTTAAACATGGAAAACAAGCTTTTCTTTCTGCTGCCTGGCACTTCGATTTAAATAAAGGATACTTTGTTCGCTCCTTACATTTTACATGGAAGAATAATTTGTCATAGGCCATACTTATGTGGCGCCCTCCCTATACTTAAGAAAGAAATGGGAGGACCTGTCCTTCTTTCATTATTCGGGGTCCCGTAAATAGAATGAATTAATGACTCTATTTCAACAAGGCAACTCAGGTGTTAACGTCATGTTCTAGTTCAATATTTTGCATATATTAC
>ML808674.1:41215-73227 GCA_009831015.1 Picea engelmannii | reverse complement strand
ATATATATATATATATATTATTTTATTTTTTCCTTTCTATTGCTTATGGGTTTTAACGAAATTTGTGAACCGAACAACATCCTACAAATTGCAAGATGCTTTACATTTGGAACATAAATAATCTATTAATATATATTAATATGAATACTATTGGAATAAATATAAACACTTTCTCTTTAAATTTTCCATGTTTTCTCCCCCTCTATTATCCCTTTGTGGTTCTATATTTAGTCACATTTCTATGATCATGGCCTCCCGGATTCGCGGATTGGAAGATGCTCATCTTTATCTATATCTTGATACCATGAGCCCGACTGACCGTAGTCCCTTTCAATACTTAGCCAATTATCTGACTACCAAGTCCCGGGTTTGCGATATCCAACACTTATGTCCCTTATTCTATCATATACATCTTGCACCTAAAAAACTTCTGTGATCTGCAATTTATGCTTTTACTAGTGAGAAATCACCAGGGGTTCAAAAATATTGGCATTAATAAATGAACAATAAATGTTGTTCTATGAGATACTTAACCCTTTTTCCCTTTTCTTCTTCCCGTCTATTATCGCTTTCTGGTTATATACTTAGTCACATTTCTATGATCGTGGGTTCTCAGGTTGGCGGGCTGATTGATATTCATCTCCATCTATATCCTCACATGACGAGTTTGATTGATAGTTATTCCTTTCCATACTTAGCCAATTTTATGGTCGCGTTTGTTGGGTTGGCGCTTTCGAACTATGTTGTTTCTTGTTCCTTGATATACATATTGCACTCAACTTCTGTGATCTACAATTCCACCGCGGAATCCTCGAACTCGCAAGCTTCAATCTACCAGGGTTCAAAAAAGATTCAAAGCATCTGTCGTTGTCTTCCATACCCACTAACTTCGCACCCTTCCCAATGCAAATTAATTATGGTCTTACTAGTGACAAATGAACACACTGGTACAAAACAATTGGCATTAACAAGCAAAAAAACCTCGAGCACATCTCCCATTAACACGCATTAAACTGCCATTTACAATACTCAGAACGACCGTCGTTCCTTTCTATACTTAGCCAATTTTTTCCACCTGTTCCATGTTATACATCTTGCACCCAAAAAATTCCCTGATCTACAATTCCACCCTGGGCTACTCCAAGTCACAAGCTTCACTTTACCTGAATTCATAAAAAGTTTCAAACCATTTATGACTCTCTTCCATCCCCGCCACAATCCTGCCCTTCCCAATGCACATTAATTATTTCGGCCTCTAAATTATTTCATGGGCGCCACGTGTCCCTATATGGTTGGTTGATATTTGTGTAAAATGTTTTGGGTCCGCGGGGTTCGACCCCGGGACCTCCCCACAGCATACGACTTAACAAATTCCGCTAACTGTCATGTCCACCCGTGTTCCTTGTTTACTATTCCAACGCATATACATTTATGTTAATGCAATGTAATATTCGGAAAGGGGGCGGGCCGGGGCATAAGCCCCAACCCACGGTTTTCATTGCAAATGTAATATGACCGATATGTATGCCATAGCGCGCGCATGGTATAAAAACTATATATTATATATATGTTGCATTTTGTATTAACATATGCGTTGTAACCAACGGTTAAACGCGCGGGTTTGTAACACATGGTTATATGTGTTTGACCATAGTGCAATGTGTATGCGCGGGAGTTACAATCCGTTTGCACGGTTTTCAAACAGTTCAACCACTTTTGCGCCCAGCCCACAGTCGCATGGGTCATATGACCAAATGCCGAGGCAGTTGGGGGCTGGAGGCATCCTAACCGTCCTACGGTTTGCACCGTTGGCACGATTGCGCATGGTGTCAGGTTTTAACGCGTTTTGGGAGCGTGTTCTAGGTTAATGCACACAGAGGTGCGTTTTGTAGAACCAGTTCCAGCAAAGTAGAAGGAGGAGAATGGAGAAGGTCTAACTTTCTCAGTTTTTGGCCGATTGAGGTGCCGTAAAAGCCCAGCCAGGGGTTTTTGGACGTGCTGGATCCATTGGTGCCATTTTCACAACCATTTGAAGACTTCTTCTGCAATTTTTTCACCATTGAAGTTCCAGGAAGCTTCAGGGAGTTTCAATCCCTCTTTGATGGAGGACATGGTTTGGTGAGCCTATGTTTGTTTTCTGTGATTGAATAATCATTTTTGGCTAATCGATATGTTATGAACACATTGGGACAGGTTTCAGAGGCTTTTGAAGACTTTTACAGGTGTTTTTTCCACAGAGAAGCTCGGAGAAGCTTATGGCCACATGTAGAAGAGGTTATGCCCGGATGAGCCATGATCCGTTTTCAGAGTTGTATTAGTCATTTTTGGGGTTTTTATGTGTTCTGATCTCAATGGTGCAGTTTGTTTTTCCATTGGAGTTGAGCAGAATCTTGTAAAAGAACTTTTGACTAATTAATCCCAGAGAGCCAAGTCCATTATGGAGGCTCAAGGAGATGTAGCCCGTAGGGGGGTGAACTCCTTTATCATGTTGTGATTGTTCTGAGTTTGATGGTTTGTTTGTTGCAAGTATTGTTGCTGTGTATTCATTTGAAATACATATTTAACCATTTACAAGAACATTTCTTCTTACATAAGCATTTACAAGAAGAAGCACGAACTTAACACATAAGTTTATATTGCATATTTATACACATGAAGCAAGGTCCTGTAAATTTTATTTTAATGAAGTAGGGGTGATTGCATAGCATAACAAGTCAGCCTTCTATTTTCAGATCAGTTCTGTGACCTACAAATAGCACCCGGACCTCCGCCATATACAAATTGATTGCCGGACTCCAACATTGTCCCCTCTTCTATGTTACATATTATGCATTCAAATGTTCCGAGTGATAGAATTTGACCATCAGGGCCTCACGTCTTATGGGGAGACCTTGTCACCCTATTTTGGATCCTCAGGTTGGCGGGTTCACGAAATCTCCAATTCCTAGTCACTGTTTCATGTGTCGGCCATCCTCGTACTTCTTTCCAAATATGAAAAAACAAAGGTTTAATGCTAATATGTCATCATGCAACAACCGTAAAGATCGTCATTAATAAGAAAAATCCTCGAGGACCAACTATCCCTACACAACTTGTCCAGAAACATGCAGAGAAGATCTTTCCAGGTAATGGGAAAGCTATTAAAAATTTCAATATATTAGCGAAAACAAGTCTGGGCCATCATTTCCCTATTCCATACTTAGACATTTTTTCGATTGTGGGTTCCTGGATTGAAGGGATCAAAATTGTGTTTCGAATCTTCTGCGACTTGCAAACAGTACTTGGAGTTTCGCGATATACAATTTGTCTGCCATAATGCACCGTCACGAACCAGATCGTCTGCCCTTCCTTTCAATACTTAGTCACAATTTGGTTGTATCTCCATGACGTCGTACATTTATTGTGTATCAAGTCTAGCCTATCATTTCCCTGTTCCATACTTAGACACTTTTTCGATTACAGGTTCCCACACTGGAGGGCTCAATATTGTGTTTCCAATGTTCCGCGACTAGCAAACGGTACCCAGACTTTTGTGATATACAATTTGTCCGCATGAATGCACTAGCATTCCCTCTTCTGTGTTACGCGTTCTGCCATCAACACTCCCGAGAGATACAATTTGACCCTCGAGCCCTCATCTTTGTTGTTTGTATCTTGTATCCCTATTTTGAAGCGCCACCAATTGCTTTCGATAATTAGCCATTCCTTAATTGTTGTTCCCTGTCCCCGCCACCTTCCTACTTCTCTCTAGATATGCAATTGGCAAGCTTTAATGCTAACACTTCATCATGCATGAAACTTAAACATGTCATTAATGAGCGAAAGGCTCAAGGAGATCCCCCATACTTCTTCCATATACAAATTGATCCCTGGAGTCCCATATGATCCCTTCTTTTGTGGTACACATTTTGCACTCAAGTTCCGAGACATACAATTTGACCCTCGGGAAGTCACATCTCCTAGGGAACCATTGTCATCCTAATTTTGAAGCCTGTCTGACTGCTTTCCATACTTTCCCATTTCATGGAATCTCTTTTGTGGATCCTTGAGTTGGCGGGTTCACGAAATATCCAATTCTTAGTCACTGTTTATTGTTCTCGCCACCTACGGACTTCTTTCAAAGTATGCAACAACCAAGGTTTAATGCTAACAGTTCATCATCCAACAACCGTATAGGCTGTCATTAAAAATAAAAAGGCTCGATGAGACAGTCACATTGACTATTGCCACAGAACTTTCCCAGAGACATGCAAAAAATATCTTTCCACGTAATGGGATATATATTACAAGTTTCAATATATTAACGAAAAATGAATCCGCCCAACCATTTCCCTATTCCATACTTGAGCCACTTTTTTTATTGTGGGTTCCCGGACAAGAGAGCTCACGATTTCACTTCCATTGTTCTGTGTCCTGCAAACAGTACCTAGAGTTCCGCGATATACAAATTTCCCTCTGGACTGTCCCATCATGCCCTCTTCCGTGTTATGCGTTTTTCACTCGAAAAGTTCTGAGACATACAATTTAACCCTCGGGCCCTCACCTCTAACTGTTGTACCTTGTAACCCTATTTTGAATCCCGCCTGACCGCTTTCGATAATTAGACACTCCTTAATTTCTCTTTCCCATCCCCGCGACCTTCGTACTTATTTCTTAATATAAAATTAGTAGCCTTTCATGCTAACAACTCACCATGCAGGAACCGTCAACATTGTCATTAATGAGCGAAACGCTCGAGGAGATCTCCTATTAATACGCATTAAACCAAGATTTGTGGAGCGTTATATTATCCCTTCCGATTGCTCATCTCAAACATGGGTTGTCGCATTGGCCCATTCACGAAATCTCCAATTCTTAATTGCTCATTGTCGTAGCTGCCATGTTCGCACTTCTAGGTATGCAATTACTAGTCTTTAATGCTAACAATGCATCATGCAACAACCGTTGAAATTGTCATTAATGAGCGAAAGTATCGAGGAGATCTCCCATTCACATGCATTGGACCAATATTTGTGCAGGGTTATATTATCCCTTCCAACTCTTCATTTCAAATATTGTCTGGAGAAAGCCAACATCCTCATAAACTTATGGTAGCAACTTGACAACAATTCTATGGAGATACAGTGAATATCTTCGGACGTGAGGACCAAAAATTCCAGTGGTCCAGGGCATACTCTTACTATTCATCCCGTTCCACCCAAAACAAAGTGATTTGGACCTCTGGAATCACTTGTGCAGGCTGCGTCCCTGAGGTTTTTGACTGTAAGGAGGTGGTCTCTTGGTGCGCCAAAAAATATGTTTCAAGCCAAATAATTATTCCACTGCACGACCACTCTCTTGTTTCTTTGTCACCTCAGGTCTTCCACAAGATGTTAATATTGTCAGAGCCAACATTGACCTTTAGAGTACAAGACTGCAAGCAGTTCCTAGAAAAACATGATAATGGGTTGGACCTCTTACCCAAGTTCCTCGAAGACCCGACAACAGTTACTGAAGATATCACAAAGTTGCAGGTCAATTCCTTTAGAAATCCATTCTGGGAAATTGCTTGGTTGTTTACAAGAATAACGAGACAAGAATCCACGACAAACATTTTTCGTATAGTTATTTATATTTTGTACTTCACAGTCAAGGAACAATTCATTTTTTATTGGAGGAAGCTAATTTCCATTGAAATCTGTTCCCAACTATCATGATTCAAAGAATCGAATAAATTTTGTATGTCATCCTACTTGATTTTCGCAATAGTGCATTGTTGTCTGTTTCCAAAACTGTCTCTGTCCAAGAAAATAAACTATGAATTCTACCCAGTAACATTCTAGTACCAGGCCTTGTGGAGGCACAAGGACTCCCATTTTTTTATGAGGTTTTTAATGAATTTGTCTCAGTTTTCAAATATTTATTGTTAGGAAAGGATGCTCCCCTGATGTCTGGCTAGGCAACCAAGTTTTTGGACAGGAAGGGGACACTTGAACGAAAGGAAAATTACAGTGTAATAATGATCTTTGGCTCCAAGGAAAATCATGCTTTCCTTCCATGTCACATCACAAACAAGATGTTTGTTGCATAAATAGCAAGGCAATACAACCACTGGTTGCATTTTTTCCATGGCAAGAGAAAAAAACAGTTCATTCCTCTTCCCTGGAAAGTCGGGGACTTGGTGTGCAGAAACATCAACAAGATTGACGAATTCGCAGGTCATTTCAAGAACTTGAACCTAAAATATGTTGAAAGGCTAAATGGGTTCAACACTAATGGGATTTTCGAGAACATTTACTATCAGTTGGCTTTAGGATCTCTTTTATCCATAGATGCCTGATCGAAGATAGAGACAGTGATGACAACACTCTTTCTTCTGATGATTGCGACGTAGAGACATTGCAAAGCACAACTGAATTGTACAGACAACATGGAAAAGGATTAGGTAAGAAGAGTGTCCAGTCCTCGGCCAACACTCCCAAGAGCACGACAGCACAGAGTATCTCTTTAAAGGCCCACCCCAGTAAGAAAGAAACCCATAAATATTCAAATGGAGGAGGATATAAGAACCCTCCTCGCGGAAAAATTGATAGTTCTCACAAGATTCCCCTGATGAAGAAGAGAAAAAACATTGTAAGGCAAGCAGAAGAACCCAAAATTGAAAGTGAGCACATGCAACTTGAAATTTCTATGAATGCCCTGTTGCACAAAGTTGCACAAAGTTGATCCATCTGCGGACGCGATGCACCATAGTTTCACAATGGAAATAGCTGAGACCAACATGTTTTACGAAGATGAATCCTTCATATTCCAAAGCGTTGTTTTTGACAACCAATCTAAAAATTTAATCATTGAAAAGAGAGATGTAACAAATAAGAAAGGAAAATATCGTACAGATATTAACTTTAGGAAAATGCAGTTGTCCCAAATCTCCTGATTTCACTGCGCAACTGTTGATGCTCTTGATGATTCCATTGGAGGAATTGAAATGGAGAATGCCAGACTGAACGATAGAATCAAGGAATTGGAGGAGGCTTTCATTGCTACCCCAGTGTTTTCCAGTCCTTTAGCAAAAACCGTGCTTGCTACCCCTACAACCAAGTTAAAAGGATCCTCTAGCCTCCTCACATCCTATAGAGCCTTTGTAGATAAGAACATCAAGAAAATAATGCAGCTAATTACTGAAGCATGGGAAACATCACAAAATATAGCTTCCTTTCGAAAGAGGGAAAATGATTTGCACGGACATTTGCAAAGGAATTTAAAAAATGAAGAACGTTTCTATGAATAGACGGTGATCCCTTTTGCCAACCATTCCATCAACAACTCGGATCTAAAAAGAAGAGAAGAGGATCTCCCCTCCCCAAAGCGGATCAAAAAATTAAAAGCATGCTGGAAAGAGAAAGTTAAGAACTTGCACCTCATTGTCGAATCATGTGAACAAGCTATATCATAGAAAGAAGAATTATTCAGAATCCTGACCCAAATAGACTTAGCCAGAAGTACCAACAAAGTTCAAGACCCAAACTTAATCCTCAAATCCTTGTGCTTGACCAAGCAAGCCTTTGATGAACAACTTGATATTTTAAATGGGTTGTCTTTGGAAAATTTTACGACATCCTTGAATATGGTGAAGATGACGTCAAGAACTGGCTAGTGGACTATTCAGCACACAATGAAGAAATTGAACATGCTCTGCATAATATTTCTATGGATCTAAGGAAATTAGAAAACGAGCTTTTCAACATAGAAATCCGGGATGAAATCAACGTGCCCCCCATGAGAAGCTACATTGAAGAATGGTTCCAACGGAGAATGGACAAGCTCACCAACGAAGGGCAACAACCGGTTGGCACGATTCCAGTGGTCGTCGACGACAACAACAAAAACACATCGGCTTCATAGTAAGTCTATATTGATCACATCTTGCTTTCTTTATCAATCCAGTTATTCTACCTCTTTAAATAGAAATGTCTAACCAAAGACTCATAACTTCCAATTTCTTCTTTTCAGGTCTTCCTCTCTACCGTCGCGTACTTCTTCTTTCTACAACCCTATTTATTGTACTTATTTATTTTATGGTCCATGGGAGCTCCAATCCCAGTCTATATGACAAACACATTTAAATTTCCAGAAATATGGAACAGATTCCATAAATATGTAACAAACATTATTAATTTTTGATAAATTTCAAAGAAAACTAATTCGGAAACAATTTTTGTGTGTTGCTTTCAGAATGTAAATTTTTTTCCTTCAAGTATGCTCGATGTCAGGAAATTGTGTTTATTATATTTGAATGTTTAATGTGTCTAGTCCCTGGTCCTTTTTTCCAAGAACCTGTATTTCAAGTCATTGAGACACAAATTTTCTAAGTCCCATGTTTGAACTATACACACCCCAGGAAAAAAATTCCCCATTCGCATATTAACCTTGGGGGTCATCTACCAACCCAATGTCTTATGGCTGGCCTGTGACACACTGCCACGAGTCATCCTCTGCATGGATACCACTTGTACTTCACGCTGCTTCCCACGTGTCTCTACTTGGTCCCGCCATAGCAGTGCATTTATTCCCATTCCAACCTAGCAGGGACTACACTGCCATGCATCACTTGTTTCTCCTAGAAAGAAATTCATCTCAATACATATTAAGTCTATTCTATTGAAACAATCTTTATGGAGGTGAATTACACGTTTTCCTTATTTCTCCAAGATTTTTTTTTTATCTCAATACCTGTGTCTAATTCTCATCTACTAAAAAATGCAATCCATTATATATATATTGGTTTGCTTTTCAATTCATAAATGACAAAATGACCTCTCCTTTACACAACATTTTAAGTGTATTGTATTGAAACAATCTTTATGCAGATGCATTACATGTTTTCCTTATTTCTCTGTGGCATAAATCCATATCAATACATATGTCTAATTCTCATCTACTAAAGATAACAAAAAAATGCATAATGTGAAAAATATGTTATATGTTCACTATGAGTATACATTCAATTCAACCACATTAATGTGAAAAATATGCTCTATGTTCACTATGAGTATACATTTAATTCAACCACATTGTATTGACCATTTTTTATTACCTCTACTTTATGTAGAGTTACAACTCTCATATAAATAGCATAGCCTTACACTCTTCCATACATGTTCATTGCAAACAAACATGTCCTTTATCGACTATACAACCGGGGTTTCATTCTTAGAGTGGACTTATCTCGCATTCTATACCGAATAATTAAAGTAAAATCAAATTGCTTTGTTTGTTTTAAAGTAAAAAACCACCAATCATTTAACACATTATAATGATATTTATTTGAAATGTCGGGGGCAATCGCTATTTTTAACACTCTTAATGATATGCCAATAAACCTTTTCTACTATGTGTTGATGTTGATGTAGTTTACTACAAAATATTACTATGAATGCATGAACCATGGTGAGCTTTTGTTGCATATTATTAATTACTTGGCATTACATAACCACCTATGCAAATTATTAAAATCTTTAGTGCACAAAGGTGTGGTTTAGTGACAAGCAACATGGGTTTGGTTCAAAAATTTCCGAGTGGGTGTGATTCAGGTGGATATTGGTGGCCACCCACCTATTTCAACTGGCTCAAAACAATCTTCTGACAATTTACTATTTTTAGCAATTTTTAGGTTTCTAAACTGTTGGGGACATTTTGAGGGCCTAAATGAAGGTTTTTATGGATCAAGCACCTCAATGGTAGTCGAAGACTCTAATTGGTCCCCCAAAATGAATCTCCTCGACAATACCTTTCCAGCGAGCTATTGTGCGCCCCAAACAGAGATTGTATGCCAAGGTTATGCTCTCGGAAAGTTGATACACCAAACTACCCAAAATAGGGTCCACAAAACTATTGGTTTTTCATCTTCCAGGGTTAGGGTTTTGGATTTTCTTTATGTTAAAAAGGCCTTTAGAGCCTCATTGTAATCATCTTCTTGCGAATGTGAGTAGTCGTCACATCTCTTCTCAGAGATAAGCTGCCACCTTTCTAAAGAGTCTTTCACTCTGTATTTCTATAGTTTTGTACATTTCGTTCATTAATAGAAATTGTGTATTGATGTATATTTGCGCCTCTTGTTATATATCTGATATATCTCTGTTATATTGTTGTCTCTCTTGCAATATCTTTGTATATTTTTGTGTTATATATCCGCTCTAATTTTGTGCCGAAAATAATCTGGATCGAGGTGTGGATGGGTTTAGGGAAAAATTCTAGGTGATTGTGATCACATATATATGCCTTTCATAGCACGATATTTTATCCAAAACAACCTATAATTTTCTATAAGCATTGTTAACCCAAAAAACTATGCACTATTCATGTTTTCATGTTTGATTGATTGATGCACTACATTTTCAACTTTTTATTGTGTGCAAAAGAAGCACAAACACTCTTTTATCTATATATTTTTTATCTTTTCATTTATAAACATGCATACACAACAAATGTGAATTATAGATGATAACATATATGTAAAAATTGTGAGTCATAGATTATTCATATGACTTTACTGACACTAAAATATTTACCAATCCTCAAACTAACTTTAAAATACAAGTCCTCATGTTCATGTCAAATATTCTTAATCATTACATGTAGCCATGGATGATGATTTCTCCTCTCAACTCTTCTTTGCTTGCTTCCATGGACATAAAATCTGTAACCCTAATTCCTCCTCGAAGATTGTTGTTTTATGTTGGGTTATTTTAGTATTAATCCCTACCATCCCCACCCCCTTCCTCTCACTCAGATTTCCATTGTATTTCTCCATTGAGCAATAGTTGCATCAAATTAGTACATTCTTCCATGCCCTTTACTTTCTGAATTATTTCTCCATTGAGTTCAATTATCTATAAACTACGTTAAAAATTCCATCGACCCATTCACTAAAACTAATCTAAACTAAAAACAACTATAGTGAGACAATGCTTGACTATGCAACTATCTTTTTGTATATTTAACACTTTGACATAAATAAAAATGCATTGTTGAAATTCTTTAACCATGGAGATGTATGAATCAAAATACAATAGCAAGACACACAATGGAAAACAAATATTTACCTTGGAAACCATACGAAAAAAGCAACATTCAAATGAAGGATAGTGCCTCATGTCTTATGATATTATGGAGATTACAATAGATATTCCAAATCTTCCAAGATTACTATGAAGTTATAAGACATTATGGTCTTCTACAATCCTCTAGTACACCATTCTTCTATCTCTCTGAACTATTAGCATCTCCTCCACACTCTTGCTCAAACTATGGAACAAATGATAACTAGGGAAAACGTGAACCATTTTTCTTTCTTCTGTTGGGTTTTTTATAGCTAGAATTAGGGTTGGATTTAGGATTTCAAAACCTTATTGGAACCTCCATGATACTTATAGAAGTATCTAGTGGATTCCCCCACATTAGAAACTCCCCATATTCAAACTATGGTGAGCTTACATGGTCGCCACTTTGACATATGGGGAATATTTGGATTGTTACCTTGATGGGATCATAAATCTCACATATGAACTCTATTTTAGGTCATTATAGTTCATTAGATTAAACATATCAATGAGAAGAAAATTCTTTGGATTGGCTGAGGAAATCCTATGGAAACCTTCGACTGTCACTAGGCCCAAAAAGCTATGTTTAGTGCCCCAAAAATGTGTCAGAAGCTAACATCATTTTTCTAACAAACTCGAGGCCATCTTTAGGATGTCCAACATTGAAATCTTCACAATCAAGAGCTTCAATAAATTTATATGGTATGTATGTAGATCCATTTTGGATCATCCTTCCTAGTTTTGGAGGATTTTGGTCTCCAAAATATTTAGTTTGGAAGGAAATGACAAAACAATTCCCCAAGTTTCTCCTTGGAGTACCATTTGGCCTTGGCTAGCAATTTCCCCTTCAATCCCACTAACCAAATTTCTTGTTGACCCTTTCTCATCATTCTAATATTGTTTTGTAGAATTGTATTCTCTGTTAATTTTGCATGTGCATATGATACCAAATCAAGGTAATACTTGTCCCTCTTCACCCTCATTGATCATAGTTGGCTCAAAGAGTTTTCTCTACATTTACTACTTAGTAAATGCCCAGATAAGGTGAAAGGTTGAGTATGTAAGCATTGTTTCCTACCCTCTACAATATTTCAAAAGGCCATATCTCAGGGATTTGATTTTCTTCCCCAGTCCATGTAACCATTCCTTATTAAGGTGTAACCAAACTCTATCTCCTACTTGTAAATTCTTCTCAATATTATGTTGATCATGCCTGGCTTTGTATTTCTCCTAAGAGTTCTTTAGTTTCTTTTGAACCCATGAGTGCATTTTCCTTATCCCTTCTACGAATGTTTTCACCTTTAATGCATATCTTGAGGTTGTTTCCCATGCTTCAGGTTGCCCATATACAATATCCAATGGCGATAATGGAAAATATTCAAAACAAATTTTATAAGTGGACTCGTTGGTGAAAGTGTTGATGGCTCTATTATAAGAATGTTTTATATAAACAAAATTTCCATCTCAATCGGTATGGAGGATGGTCTCTTACCCAATAGATAGTTCTTCCATTTCTTCATTGCTTGAGCCAATGCATAGAGATCCTTGTCATATGTAGAGTAGTTTAGTACTAACTCCATGGAATAACTTCAAATGATAGCAAACGGATCTCACCCCTTGCATTATTATTGCTCCTATAACATACCATTTATCATTAATTTATATTCCAAAAGACTTCTATGCGATAGGTAGAGTTAGGGCCAAGTCTCACCTAATCTTCTTCTTTAGTTCTTCAAAGAATTTCTACTGATTTTTACCCCAATGGAAACTCTTACCTTACATTGTTATACATTGAAGTGGTTCTGCCATAGTTAAAAATGATGCTATAAAAATTTTAAATATTGGGAAGCTCCCACAAAACTCCTAACTTCTATGACATTAGTAGGAGTGGACCATTTAAGGTATCTTTGTAAAACTTAGCCCCACCAATCAAATGCCCCAAATACACTAAGGACTCCTTAGAAAACCCAGAATTCTTTAATTTGCCTAACAATTGATGTTTCCTTAATGTCTCTAATACTTACTTCAAATGTAACACATCCATGTCCCAAGTAGGACTACAAATGAACATGTCCATGAAAACTATGATAAATGAATCTAGGAAAGGATGCAACACATTATTCATTAAACACATAAAATTAGTGAGTGTTTTACTCTAACCAAAAGGAATTACTACTACTAGTATAGACCTTGCTTCATCCTGAAGGAAATGTTACAAGTGTCTTCTTTCTTGATTTGGACTTGATGATATCTAGATTTCAAATCTAGCTTGGTCAAGTACTTTACATGTTGCAGTTGATGTAACAAGTCATTGATCCAAGGAAAAGGTGTTGATTCTAGATAGTGATCTTGTTAAGAGCTGTGTAGTCACTACATGTTCTCCAAGTCATGTCATTCTCTGATTGAAGAACTATATGGTGAGGTACTTGGTCTTATGACTCCTTGCTTCAACAATTCTTGAAATTTCTTCTTCACTTCATCCCACTCTAATATGGACTATATGTAGAGTAATATATTTGGTAAAGGTGAGTCTAGAAGTAACTATATATCATGGTCCACTTCCCTCTTGGGTGGAATTCCTTTTGGATTTTGAAACACTTCTCTGTATTCTTGCAAAATTTCTTCCAATTGGCACTTTGGTTCTTTTGTACATCCTTCTAAGGATAGCTTCACACCTAAAGAATTGGTATCTTTTTTGTTCTATCTCCAAAATATAAGTACATACTTCTTGGTTGTGTTGATGAATCTCTTAGCTTGGTGTGCATGCAATAGAGAAATCTTAAACTTCCCCTTGCATGCATTAATGATAAACTGTTTGCCATCCTTGATTAGGTGATATGTATTGGCCTGCATCATGAAGATCGCATCCCTCATATACATATAGGGGATACCAAACACTACATTGCAAACATAAAGAGGTAATGCATCAATTTTTATTTCATCAATGACATTTGCATTGATAAACAATCTAAGATTACGTTACTTGGTCACTTTTAAGTCTACATCATTATTCACTCATCCCAAAGGGTATGGATGAGGATGATCATACATTTCTAAACTAGGCTTACTTACTAGGGTCATTGCATGATTTTTTCCTATGAACCATAAACAAACATATAATCTACCTTGTTCTCCTTGATCTAAATATTGATACAAAATAGCTTTATCATCTCTATGTGTTCTTTGTGATGGAAGATACTCACAGTTCACCTCATTTTGTAGCATTGTGAAAACAATATTTTCATCCACATTTGAGTGGATTTCTATCTCCACTCAACTGTAGATGTAATTTCCAAGATTTTTCTTTTGTATGACCATCAATGTTGCAATGGTCACACTAGTTACTAGGGTTACCGCACATGTGCAGTGGAAGCAATCTTCTTATTTTTCCCTTGCCCCTTCATCTTCTCACCCTTATTGGAGCCTCCATGTTGGTCTAACTACTTCAAACCATTTGGCTACTCCATTTTTCTTGTCAGATTCAATGCACTAGGCCAATACATAGGCCTCATCAATGGTCTTGGGTTTAAATACCATGACTTTCCTCCTTGTGTGACTATGAATATCATGCAAGTGCTTAATGACCACATTTGAGTCCTAGGGATTTAATACATAATGAATGTCTTACTTCTAGAAATTTGTGGTGTACTCTTATACACTTTGTACTTCTTGTTGATGATAATATTGTAAGGAAATCCTCTAGATCTATTTAAACCTATTAAGGTAAAATTGGGACTTTGAAGAGGTCTTTAAATACCTCCCACTTAGTTATTGGTGGGTCTCCCCTTTCCTAAAGGCCTCAATGTGTCTCTCCCACCAAGTTTGAGCATGTCCTTCTAGTTTTAATTTAGCAGGAGCTATTTTCTACTCCTCTTTCACATTCTGCACACTAAAATAGAATTCTAATTGTTGCAACCAATGATTCAACTTATGTGTGTCTACATCACCTTCATAGGGATTTATCTAGACCTTCACTTCAATTTTAAACAAGTGTTAAGAAGATTTGTTTCTAGAGTCTCGTTTTTCAAGATTCAGTGCTTCATTCTTTTTCCTTGCCTCCTCGTGATACTCTGGTTTCTCATGAGACTTGGGTTTCTTCCAAAAGAGGCCAATTTTTTTCTCAAGGGCAACCATGAGGATGGCCATGATTCTAGAAATAGTGCCTACTTGAGCTTCCAACATCATAATCTTATTTTTGTTTCAAATACGAGACTTCCTCGGATCTTCTTCAATTTCTAAGGATTGCAGTTGCTTCTTAACCTTTATTGTGCCAAACTAGAGATCAACAGGGTACAACTCTCATACAAAGTTTGAATTTTTTAAGTTGGGATAAGCATACATTGTGTTTAAACCATCATGCCCAAATAAACTTGCTTTAGTACCAATATGATTTGTAAACTACATTGGATATTCCATTGGTTGGCTCACCAAAACATATGTAAACTTAAATCGACTACAATGAGCCTATGCTAGACTTTGCAACTTTCATTTTGTATTTTTAACATAAGTAAAAATGCATTGTTTGAATACCTTGACTACCGTGACATATGCAACTAATTACAATATAGTAATACTATTGTGGAACATAATTTTTTACCCTAGAAACCCAAACATGAAAAACATCATCCAAACAAAGTACTATTGTGAGTTCCATCTTCTTATGTTATGGAGATTATGATATAGATTACAAAGCTTTCCAAGCTTACTATGAAGCTATGAAACATTATGTTCTTCTATAGTCATCTACAACATATTTATGTCTTTTTGCTTTGTTAGCATCTCCTCTACACTCCTACTCAATCCTAGTGAAAAAATGAACTCTTTTCCCTCCCTCTGCTAGGGTTTTGATAGCTAGAATTAGGGTTAGCTTTAGGGTTTCAAAACCTTATTGGAACCTCCACGATGATTCTAAAAGTCTCTAGTAGATTCATCTATGTTATTTAGTTCCTATATTCAAATTATGATGGGTTGACATGGTGCCCACTTATATTTGGAGTGTTACCTTGTTATGGCCATAACTTTTGCATATGAACTTTATTTTAATCACATGATATCTCATTCGAAGATCTCAATGAGAATAAAAATTTCTAGTTTGGTTGAGGTAAGCCTATGGCAACCCTTAGCCAATACTAGGCCCAAAAGAGTTTTTTAGCCCCTTAAGAAATGTACTGGAAGTTAATGTCCTTGACAAACTCGATGTGATCTTGATTCTTAATCTCCCCAATTTAGAGAATCAAAAAATTCATATAGTACTTATGTAGAACCATTTTAGATCAAGTACATTATCATTTCTCTTTCAACACTAGTCTATTTAGTTTTATAGAGTGTATGAGGTCAAAATTATGGTTTATGCTTAAGTCTAAATATTTAATGTTTGTTTTTTTTTCCTTCACCAAAGGGGCAGTTGCCTTGCTATTCAGTTTGAATCAAATGCAACTTTCCAATACATATAGGCTCCAAGCCATTACAACAAGCTCATTATGAGTTTTATTCATATCATTTATGGGAATTGAACCCCAGTGGAGAGGATAACAATCATTCCTCACAACAATCCAAACTAAACCCAAGTGAGTTGCTAGTTAGCGATAAAACTCTAAATATTGCATTTCAATGCATTCATAATAAACAACATTATCTCATACTTCCATGTACAGTCTTTTCCACCTTTTATCATTTAGGAAACTTGGTATCTATATACTCACAAAAGAGTTTTCATTATATTTATACACTTTTCTCACGTTTATCATTTTGGAAACTTGGTATCTATATGCTCACAAAATATGTATGCATAGTATGGGGAAGTAGGGATTTCTTCATGTAAAATTAAAAACAGACTGTCTGAGTCGAGACTAACAGACTGGATTAGTGCATGATACTGATGTGATAACTACACCACTCAAACCACCACGCCCCTTAATTAGTATTACTCTGGTTTTCCTTTAAGTTGCCCCTTGATTAGTATTACTCTGGTTTTCCTTTCAGTTGCCCCTTGATTTTTCTCTTATTTTCTCTCTTGTTTGTGTGCTGGCCAAAAATAAATAACTTCTCCAGTGAAATGAATTAGATTCACGTTCGTTTTGCTTGTTTGTTGACAGATAGTTATGCACAGCCAAGAAATATTTATTTCATTTGTTTCTGTGAACGCATTAGTAAGTAAAATTGAAGTTTTCTATTCTCTGTTTAAAAAGGGTAACATAAAAACTTGCGCATCCAGGGAATCGAACCCTGGTCAGTACCGTGGGAGGGTACTATGATACCACTACACCAGATGCGCTGTTGGTATTTTTTTTATCTCATCTAGATCGTATTCTCGATTTAACTAACTCTAACTCTACCGTCTTGTTGAAAATGTTTAAGCCCAGGCCCTTCAAGTTTAATCATCGCTGGAAATTAAAATAGAAAAAAAATTGTCTTCTGCGCCCGTGGCCTAATGGATAAGGCGTCTGACTTCTAATCAGGCGATTGTGGGTTCGAGTCCCACCGGGCGTGCTAAGCTTTTTATGGCCCTTGATATAAAATAGAAAAAAGATTGTCAACCCAGGTTCGAACTGGGGACCTTTAAATTTTGGTGCATCTTTGAGCTTAATGCAAGAGGAACTACTCACTGGCCGTGCCTTTTCAAAGAAGCGGATGCCCGCAGTTACTTTGAAATTTTTGGAATGTGCGCTGGCTGCTTTGTATAGTTTTTCTCTTGTAAAGGTTTACATATTTCCATACTTAAATCTCATCCAACGTAAAACTTAGCCTTGCAACTCTACTAAACGTATTGAGAATTGAGAATGTAGATTTTCATAATTATTCATAAAATTTTGAGTTTTTTAAGATAAATTTTAAGTTTTTATGTGTTTATGATGATGGTAGAGTGTCTACCCATATCTCATAATCTTACATACAGTTCCATAAAGATCAACATAATCATTATGATTAAAATAAAACTAAAATCCATATTTTCTTCATTTTCTAAACTGTTGATCACCACTTTTGAATATTTTACATGTGGATGTTGCAATTTATTGTCATGTAAATTAGTTTACGTTTTTTATTTGGACCATTACCTTATTTGCCTCTCCAAGAAACCAAAAACAAAGTCTTTCATTTGCAAGTATGGCTCCTAAACCCTATAATTGTCAATCAGGAACACCCCATGGGCTCCCCTTTTCTAGCTAGACGTAAGACATAACACCAACTCACCATCCATTCTTTATTTTTCAACAAAATAACAATTACACACTTCCTCTTATCAAGAGAAAAGATAATTTGCACATGTGCAGTGGAGAAAAACCTATGCATTGAAATATGGAGTAGGAAAAAATGGAGATAAAGTTTGCCAACAAACATGCATAAGAAAGAGTTATGTCTTTTGATTGCATTATATGATTGTTTCTATGAAAATTATAGCTTATCAACAAAATTGGCCTAATAAACACATACAATCATTATAAGATAATATTATAAAAAAATTATTTAGAAATTCAAATTCATTTCATAAGGACATCCAACTTTTTCCCAAAATATGAAATTCCATTTCATAATTTTATTGGTTGTTCCAATAGTATGAACCAATCTTTATTATGGCTTTCTGAAACACCATACTTCAGACCACTTTTTCTTGCAATACTTCTTTCTTGCAATCAGCGAAACAGATCATTAGTATCTCTTGTACAATATACTTTTATTGCAATATGTACAAAAAATTATAAAGTGATTTTAGAATTGTCTATAGTTAACAATTCAATCACAACTATCAAGCAATTTATTAAATAGAATGAAATTACCATTATCTACATGTGCATGTTCAACAATTATGCTTTTCCTTTTCTAACCATTATTACTATGTTTCTCGAACATAAAATTCTTATAGTCACTGCTCATGTGGCTACTTGACTTTCAACTTTATTGTTGCAATATCTAACAGCCCCTGAAATGTCCTCAACTCCATGAATTAGTAATAATTGTAAGAATTGAGTTGTTAGCATACTCATTTATGTTCAATAACATATTTGCATGCATTCAGAAAAATGCATTCAACAAATGCATTCAAGCATAACAATTCTATCATGCATAAGTGCAACTCTACTACTTTCTATGCATGAGTGCAATTGTCAATGCATATTTATTCAATGCACCCTTGCATTGATTTTCAGAATGTTTGATATCTAAGTCATGTATCTCACCATTGGTAAATTGGAAAGTTTCGCCAATACCTTGACACATTCTCCATACACTTCCTATTGTCTGCTCAACTATTTGGATACCTTCATTTTCAACCCAAACACTACACCAAGAATATAATTATTTGGTGTTCATTAGTGTTAGAAAAAAGGTTGCAGTCCAAACAATATTTAGAAGTAGGAAGTTCATTGGATATTTGTGTGGTACATAGTCTTTCCATAACCAAATATGTCATGGTCTCATACATGACTAGCTTTTTTGGCATCCATTCCTATAACAGGTTCATACTCTTTATTGCTTTGGTTATTAGTTCATAACCAATTAACTTGACATGCCACTATGTGATTGTATGCATTCAAAAGATAAGAATATTTTATAATTATTAAAGGCGCCCCGCCTTTACCACACCCAGTGGTATCTTATTCCCATTAATGCATTCAAATAATACAAAAATGTGATAAAATAAACTTTGGTTGAAGAAATTCTTACCAAAATTACTTTGAGCAATTATGCAATAAAATTACATAAACTCATACCTTCACAGATGCCATTAAATAAATTTAATGCCACATGGCTAGTTGATAACAATAGAATCTCTCATGCCTATGTTATAAGTCTTATAATCCACACTCCAGCTTTATGTTACTTCCTTCTATATGCATCAACATTATTAGCAACACTTGCAACCATGCAATAATTATATCTTTCATGGCACAACAACCATCATTAGCAACTTCATAATCATATATATAACAATAGACTACTCCTAGCCATCATCATGTTATATATATGTTAACAAATATACATTTATTACAACATATCTATATGTACTAAGCTTGCATCACTAGCATGCTCATGAATGCACATGCATTCCATTTTTTTTCATTTACTATGTGTGATTGTCCAACAGGTCATATTGCATTTGTTGCTACAACCATTGCGGCAACCTCTTTCTTCATTTACCACTTTTTTTTGTTGTTCCTAAAAGACATCAATTCTTCATGGATTCATGTATCATTTTGTTCTTGTATTGTGCACTTTTCCCATCTAAACTACTCTTGATCAGTTTTATATTTTCATCCATATAATATGTTGGTATGAGCTTCAACTTTAATTATTTCTTGGATCCATCTGACCAACACATGCATGACCAAATTACATTTTCATCCATGCTCTCATATTGGCTTTATATCTTCAACTTCTATTTACTCGTCTGGACCAAACAAGTTCAGTCTTTCCTTGATTGAACATATCAACCCTTGTAGTTTATTGCACCATTCTCTTCTCTTTTCTTAGCCACCCAGCCTCAAACATGACCTACATAGTCAATTCTCCAGCATGTTGCAATGCTACCCAAATGTTTCTTTTTCCAATTGAGATGGGTTCTCCTTAGATTTTATTTATTTTGCATTCGATACCAAGCATAGAATCATTTTTCTTCTTCATGGTTCCTTATTGGTTTCTTTTCAAAAAAATCATCTCCATGTTTGAATCCTTTTGGATTGACATCCCAATGTACCCTGTCAATGCACTCATCTCTTTGGAACGTACTCAACATTCATTTTCATTGTTTTCACAGTTTCTCGAATGTTGCAGAAAACTCTGTATAACTTGGTAGCCATCTAATGGTACCTTTCCACTATCTTAAATTACTCATGAACTTCATCCAGTCCCTAATGCACTTAGCTTTGAGCAATTCCTCTGCTAGGAGTTTGATTGCACCATTTTAAATCCAATCTGCACACAATATATTGACCATAACTTTCTTCTCAAAACTTAGAATTGAGCAAGGGAGTAGTCATTGGAAAGGTCTTGGACAAAAGAGTCTAAATATCCACCCAGAAAATTGATCTAGGCAATTAATTTCATGAGAAATCATAAGAAAGAGTTATGATGCATTATTGGAACAAAATTGTACATAATTTCATGAATTTGTTAAATTATTTAGCCTAACAAATTTTGTTGACTGCATATTTTGGAGAGTTAAAAGTATTTAGATTAGAACATGATCAAACTGAGTTCAAAAGCATAAAATATTTACAAGGGGATTACAACCATGAAGATGAGATCAGAGGGTTGTATGGCAGTATGGGTAATGAAGGTACAAATTCAAATGGACATGGAGAAGGTAAGGAAGAAAGCATGAACTTGGTAGATACCATAAAACGTTTGCAAAAGGATGTCCATAGTTATAAAGTTGATAATGAGAGGCTTATGAAATCCAATGAGCAACATGAGGGATTCAACATCAAGTTCATGTAGAGTTTGAACATAATAGAGAAGAAAATGGATAAGGAGGCTGAGTTAAGCAAATCAAGGAGTCACGGATCTCATGATGATAGGAGAAGAACAAGAAGTGTTGGCAGGCATCACCATCACTCCCCAAGGCATTCAACTAGGAGAGAACACATTATCTCAAGTCCATTCCCTCTTAAGAAACATAAGAAGAGGTATGGGGTGGATGAGCTACAGGGAGAAATGAACAAAATCAAGCCTCCTACATTTGATGGTGAGCACAAGAAGGATGAGGATGCAGAGACATGGTTGCTAGGCATGATGAAGGATTTTCAATTGCATAATTACTCTTCACAAGCATAAGGAAAAATTTCCATCTATCATCTCAAGGGAAAAACATCAATGTGGTGGGACCAATTTGTGTAGGTGCAACATGTTGATGAGAAGAATGTTACTTGGAGGGAATTCAAGAGGTTTTTTCAAAATAAATACTTGACTAAGAGATACTATGACAAGAAAATGAATGAGTCCTTTGAACTTAAGATCGAGAGTATGGCCATAGATGAATATGAAAGGAGGTTTTTAGAGTTGCTGAAGTATGTTTCATTCATGAAGGATGAGAAAGTTAAGATTCAGAGGTATTTGAGTGGGCTACCATCATTTATCAGCGACAATATACAATATGATGATCCCAAAACATTGGAGGAAACTATAAGGCGAGCTAAATGTCTTTATGATCAGCATAAAGGAAGAACAACTTTCCAAAAAGATTGGGAAGACAAGAAGAAAAACAATATGGAATAGAGGAAGAAGGGAACTAAGACACCATTCTTCATAAATAACTCTCAGGGACAACCAACTTCTAAAGAACCCATAATGACCGAGACATTGGGGAAAAGACCAAGGCAACCACATATTCAATTTTGGGCTTGTGGGGGAGATCATATGTATAGATATTTCCCTCACAAAGGTGAAAATTTGAGGATTGTTCACAATGTATAGCAAGATAATACGGTGGAGGACATGGACAGAAATGTACCTAGGATCTACACATCCCTGGATAACAAGCAAGCTGAGTTTCAATCACATATGATTGAAGTGGAAGGTAAGATCAACAATCAACCTATTGCTATTTTAATTGATTCAGGAGTTAGTTATAGTTATCTAGATCCTAAGATCCTGGAAATATTTCAATTGCCAAGAAGAAAGCTTGGAAAATCTTGGTTGGTACAGCTGTTTACATGAGCTAAGAGGAAAATTAATGAGATAGTTAAGGCATGCCCAATGGACATGAATGGACTGTGCACCAGGGCATATTTGAACATTATACTTTTAGGTTCCTATGGATGCCTAATTGGTATGGATTGGTTGGACCAACATCATGTTGTCCTAGACTGTTATAATAAGGCATTTACTTGCTTGGATGAGGAAGGGAACTTGAGGACAGTTCAGGGAATTCCCAGGGAAGTAACCATCAGAGAAGTTTTAGCCTTGCAGCTGAAGAAGAGTTACAAGAAATGGTGTCAATTATTTGCAGCACATATCGAAGAGACACCTAAAGATAAGGTGCCATATATTGAAGATTATGCAATCCTAAGAGAGTTTGAAGATGTATTTACAGAAATACCAAGATTGCCACCCAAGAGAGATATTGATTTCTTCATCAATCTGATTCCTAGAGAAACTCCAGTATCCAAGACCCCTTACAGGATGAGTACACCAGAACTGAAATAATTACAAATGCAACTTGAAGATTTTCTGAAGAAGGTGTATGCACGCCCAAGTGTGTCACCTTGGGGTGCCCCAATATTATTTGTGAATAAAAAGGATGGAACATTGAGACTTTACATTGACTTCAGGAAGTTGAACAAGGTAACTGTGAAGAACAAGTATCATTTTCCAAGGATAGATGACCTCTTTGATCAGCTGAAAGATGCAAAAATATTCTTGAAGATTGATCTCAAGTCAAGCTATCATTAGGTAAGAATTAAAGAAGAATACATCAACAAAACTACCTTCAGAACCAGATATGGCCATTATGAGTTCACAGTGGTGCCATTTGAGTTGTCAAATGCACCCACAGTCTTCATGTGTCTAATGAATGGTATTTTCAGAGAACACTTAGATAAGTTTTTCATTTTCTTCTCGGATTCCATTCTTATATATTTTGAGTCTGAAAAAGAGTACAAGCAACACTTGAAAATGGTGTTACAGGTATTGAGGGAGGATCAATTGTATGCCAAATTGAGCAAGTTCTCATTCTACCAGAAGAAAATTCATTATTTGGGCCATATCATTTCAGAGGAAGGAATAACAGTGGATTCATAAAAGATAAAGGCCATTGAGGGGTAAGAAACACCAATGAATATCTCTGAGGTGAGATTGTTCATGGGACTTGTAGGTTATTACAAAAGATTCATTGAGGGATTCTCATAGATTGCACACCCAATCACTTCCTTGCAGAAGAAGAGTACTGTGAAGTTTGAGTGGACATCGGAATGTGAAAGGAGTTTCCAACACTTGAAGCATTTATTAACAAGTGCTCCAATACTAAGGATTGTTGATCCAAATGAAGACTTCATTGTATGCAATGATGCATGTAAAGACGAGGTTGGTGGAGTCCTTAGTCAGAATGGGTATGTAGTGTGCTATGAATCAAGGAAATTAAAGGAGCATGAAAGGCACTATGCTACTAATGATTTGGAATTGACATCCATAGGACAGACCATATCAGTCTAAAATATTTATTTGGACAACCAACTCTAAATGCCAGGCAAAGCAGGTGGTTAGAATTCCTTAGTGAATATGACTTTGATATAAATCATATCAAGGGGAAATAGAGAAAGATGGTTGATACACTCAATAGAAGGGTGCATATGATGCATGCTACAACCATTAGCATGTACCAAACAGATTTGAAAGACATAATCTTAGAGGGTGAAAAAATCAAACTTACCGTTCATGGAGATAAAGACAAAATTACAACAATGTATTTTGCAGCAGAAAAGTGAAAAATATAAGTTAGAAAAAGATGAAATTCTCATGTACAGGGGTAGAATTTATATGCCAAATTCCCAGGAATTGAAAAAACTGATTTTAAAAGAAATGCATAATGTGTCTTATGTTGGGCACCTAGGTTACCAGAAAACAATTGCAGTTGTCAAGAGCCATTATTATTGGCCAAGTATGAAGAAATAGGTTTTTTATTTTATTGTCAGGTGTTTGGACTGCCAAAAGGTCAAGGTTGAGCATAAACACCCAGCTGGGGTTCTACAACCATTTCCCATTCCTGAGTGGAAATGGGAAGTTTTAACAATGGATTTCATCACCAAACTACCCAAAACAAGGAAGAAGCATGATTCTATCATAGTAGTGGTGGATAAACTTACAAGAGCTACCCATTTTATTCCAGTAAATCTCACACACAAGGCAACCAACATTGCTCATATTTATATGAGAGAAATTGCTCGACTACATGGTATACCCAAGACAATTGTGTTTGATAAGTATCCAAAATTTACATCAAATTTTTGGAAATGATTATTTAAGGGATTCAGAACAAATCTGAATTTTAGCACAACTTATCATCCAAAGTCAGATGGGAAGACATAAAGGGTGAATAAGGTGATAGAATACATGATAAGGATGTATGTGATGGATAAACCATCACAATGGGAGGATTATTTTCATTTGGTAGAGTTTGTTTATAACAATGGGTACCAAGCATCTCTAAAGATGAGCCCATTTGAGACACTTTATGGAAGAAAGTGCAACACAACAGTGAGTTGCGACAACTCAACAGATAGAGCAGTGGTTGGGACATAACTACTCAGGGAAATGGAAGAGAAGATGATGAAAATAAAACAAAATTTAAAGGTTTCCGAGGACAGGGAGAAAAGTTATGTTGATAAGAGCATAACTCGCAAGGAATTTAAAGTGGGTGACCATGTGTTCTTGAATGTAAAATCCAAGAGAAGTTCCCTAAATTTGGGAAATTGTTCAAAGCTAGTATCACGTTAATGTGGGTCGTTTGAAATCCTGGAAAGGATCGGTCTTGTAGCATATATGTTTGCCTTACTGACATCAATGTATATTCATAATGTACTCCATGTTTCATTGCTTAAAAAGTATGTACATGATGCTAATCATGTCATTGATTGGAATGTGATTTAGGTGGAACAAGATGGCGACTTTCAAGTGTATCTAGTGTTCATATTAGACCTAAAGATCAATCAACTCTGGAATCGATCCATAGGGATATTAAAGCTCCAATGGACTTGGTACGGTCCTGAAGATGCAACTTGGGAGCACGAGGATGCTATGAGGGCAGAATAACCGCATCTTTTTGAATACTTTTGCAATTTTGGTTGTATATGTATATATACTGCACTGAGGACAATGAATAAATAAGGGGGAGGGAAATGTTATACCCCTAGGTCGAACCCCAATTGTACATATAAATGTAAATGTAATTATACATATAAGTTGGTAAGATGATGGTACAAGATCTTTGGTTAGGTTATGCATGCATTGAGTCAGTGAGATGGAATATCATACCAAAGAAATGCACATATTTTATAATGTATCACGCACCTGTGTAAGTGTGTGAGGATTGTGCACTAAAGGAAGGGTGTGCATCATCCTGAGTTTGTATACAATGGATTAAGTGCGTGATTTTGGGGTTAGAGTGCCTTTGTGTATATGTATTTTGAGGTCGGAGTTCTAGTGTGGTTATTAGGCTGGAGAGTCGGATGTTAAATGGTTAGTGAACCATCATTATAATATGCAATCACATGCAAATATTAATGAAAACACATCACTGTTGCAGACCAACCATGTAAAAGAGTATGGGGGGTTAAACTCCACTAGATAGGGAAAGGGGGCTAAGAGTTAAGGATAAAGGGCTAAGCTAGAGGGGCTTAAGCCCAAAGGAATATTATATTAATATTCCTTAAAGTATAAAGTATGGATAATTATTTTATCCTGAGTTATAAGGATGGGAACAAGTGGGCCCAAGATAGTTCTCAACATTACAAGTGTCAAGTTGAGAACATGCATAGATATAGCTTGGACTTAGTTCATTTTCCTATCATTCAATCATCATTCCTTCACTCACTCAATTGTTATCCGTACCCTATTGTTACTATACATGTTCTTGTACATGTACCCTGGTTAGCTTTGGAGCTGGACTGAAGAAGCAGGTTGTCAGGCCCATAGGATATTGAGGAGGCGGGTTGTTAGGCCCGTGAGAATTCTCTCCAGGTGAGAGAATTGTTGGGAATTGATTCTCGAAGGTGCCAAACTGCAGCTACAAGGCTATGAGACTTCTTGTCCGGCCTGTTGTTGAAGCCCCAAAAAGGAAGTGGGGTAGCCGAGGGACTGTTGAGCAGAGAAGGGGCACACTTCCTAGGGTGGGATAGGCATGTGGGGAATGAGGGATTGTAGGTTGTTATTTTGAGTTGGCACTTGTGACTGAGTTTTCCTGTTGTCAGAGATACATTATTTGAGTTAGGAATCCTTTACCCAAGTGGATTTTAGCCCCAACTCGGTGGTGACCCACTGGGAGAGTTATGTGCAGTGCGGTCTAAGGATGGGAGGAGCGTGGAAGGTCTGTACGCAGTTAATGTTCTTTAAATCAAAGATAAGTGTCAATTGTGTGTTAATTCATGTGTTGTGTTAATATTTATGCATTGGTTTTCATGCATTTTTCTTGTTTATGTTGCATGCATATTTCTCTTATTATTTTGTATGAATCTGTGCATTTGTTAAGTATTTTTATGATTTAAATTAGTATCAGAGTTCAAAATTTTAAGTGGCATAGCCTAGCAGTTGGTTGGGGATGTTACAATGTGGTATCAAAGCAATATTCAAGGAAAATCAACATAGCACAGAGCTGAAATTATAGAAATTTAGTTGTGGAGGATGTCTGCAACTTGTATGCTAAAAGTATTCTTGTGAAATTGGGAAAATTTCACAGGGAATTTGAAAGATTTGAACCCAGGAGTGAGACATAATCATTTTCAATCTTTAAATTGGGAAAATTCAAAGACATAGCCAAATTTCAAGTTATAGAGCGACCATTGTGCCCAGGACAAAATTGGGCGAAATTGGGCAAAAGCCCCAATTTCTACAACAAAAATTATGGAAAAACCAGCTAAGCATAGAAAAATAATTGTGCACAGATGTGCGCACTAAAATTTGATGTTGTGTTGTGCAAAGCTAGTGATGCATGGAAAAATAACGGTGCGTGGGTGTGCGCACTAAAATTTGACGTTGCGCGGTGCAGAGTTGGTGATGTGCGAAAAAATAATGGTGCATGTGTGTGTGCACTAAAATTTGGCACTGCGCGGTGCATAGTTTGTGATGCATGGAAAAATAATGGTGCACGGATGTGCACACTAAAATTTGGCTCTGTATGGGGCAGAGATGATGATGGGCGGAAAAATAATGGTGCGTAGGTGTGTGCACTGAAATTTTTGCACTGCGTGGTGCATAATTGGTGCATAATGTTGAGCTTTCTGAAGACAAACTTTTAAGTTTTTATGTGTCCCTGACCATGGGTGGAGTTTCCACAAACATTTCATAATCTTACACACATTTTATCTATAGAAAGCTCAACATTATCATTATGATTAAAGTAAAACTAAAATTTACCAGAATCCATACTTTCTTCATTTTCTAAGCTGTTGATAACCACTTTTGAATATTTTACATGTGGATGTTGCAATTTCTTGTCATGTAAATTGGTTTGTGTTATTTATTTGGATTCTATAGAGTGGCCTCTAGTTCAATGACACCATTGCCCTGTTTTCCTCTCCAAGAAACCAAAAATAGGGTCTTTCATTCGCAAGTATGGCTCCCTAAACCCTATAATTTCCAATCATGAACATCCCATGTGCATGTGACCAAAGGGATCCCCTTTTCTGGATAGAAGTAAGACATAAGACCACCTCACCATACATTCTTTATTTTTCAACAAAATAACAATTACACACTTCCTCTTATCAAGAGAAAAGATAATTTGCACATGTGATGTGGAGAAAAGAACTATGCACTGAAATCTAGAATAGGAAAAAATGGAGTTAAAGTTTGCCAATGGACATGCATAAGAAAGAGTTATGTCTTTTGATTGCATTATATGATTGTTTCCACGAAAAACATAGCTTATCAAAAAAACTAGCCTAATAAACACATACATAAATCAATAAACATTAAGACGGTTTGGTATAATTTGTTTGATGTTTTTCTGGTTTTAAAACATAGTTATACATGCTCATGAGTCGGGACTTTCAATGCCATATCCCATGAAATGAGAGTAGAATTGGTAAGCATAAATGGAAGTATTTTTTGTATTTAGATCAAGCAACCCAACTCAGATTCATATAAATAAATAATAATAAAACTCAATGAGCCCGGGAGATATTGTGAAAGGACCAAGTTTGTTTGGTATTTGTTAGTTAATAACCTTTTCCATGATGGATTTTCTCTCGAAAACGAATTGTTAATCATGCTTTGAGCAACGACAAGGAATACAAAGAAGCCTATGAGGATGGCTTAACTCGCAGTGGGCTTGAAACTCGTATGAATGTGAAACGTTTAAGGACAAAGCCACCATAAGACTTGTTGTAAGCATTAACACTCAAGTTGCAAGAGAATGCGACATATAGCACTGGATTAGAGCAATATGATATTGAGTGACTCATTTTCTAAAGCTAAGCAATTGTGCTTGAAGACCAAACGCAGGATAATCCTCTTTAACATTTAATAGTGAATTCCACGAATTCATCTTATCTTTGAAATCACAAACACATGTTGGCATATCAACATTCATGAATGTGGATAATGTGGATATACTGATGTTTATGCCTATAGGCTTACACCTATTGGAAATGGCCAGAATTAATGGCCATGATTTCATATCATGAATATTCTTCTTCGTCACAACGAATGAAAGGTTAATATTTCATCCATTAACTTAACTTCCTTGCATGACAAAACATGTTTGTTTGTCATTAAAAATGGTGATTAAGGTGATTAGGATAATAATGGCCAATCCTGAGTTATTAATTCCCACTACTCATGGGTTTTCTTTATGCCTTGTATGCGTTAAAATTTTGTATTGATTTTTTTTACTCATGGAGTTTTTAACTATGCATTTCATTTATAAGTTTTTTACTGATTTTTTTTACTCATGAAGTTTTTAACTGTGCATTTCGTGTTTGGCTGGTGTTTCACTTTACCAGGATGGCCTTTCAATTAAGGATTATGTGGAAATGTTGGGTTTCAATTAACCTTTATTTTTTTACTAGTTTGTTTACTCATGTAATTTTTAATTGTGCATTTTTTTTTAAACTTTTGGTTGGCGTTTCACTTTACTAGGTTGTCGTTTCACTTTACTAGGTTAGCATTTCAATTAACCCTCGTGTTTACTAGGCTAGAGTTCCAATTAACCCTCATGTTCTGATGTGGGAGTGTTGGATTCCACGTTTGGTTGGCATTTCTGGATGACATAAAAAAAATGTGGCCACGTTTTAATTCCCTGGTGGCTCTAATGAATGTAACTCTTCTTTCCATGTAGATTTTTCCAACCCCATGAATTTATATATATATATTGTTGCATATGCTTGGGACATTTTTCCAACAACACGACTGCCAAGAGTATGAAATCATATATTCAAGCCATTTCCAAGAGCATGAAATCATATAGTTGAAGCACCTGGATATCTGAAGCGCCTAGATAGAAGACGTAGATTGGAGTAGGAGAAAGACAAGGATAATAACGTTTCTAGAGCATGGTGAGTATCCCATCAGGAAGAATGCATCACACAAGACATTTGGACGTCTAGACGTTTGAATACCTCCCACTTAGTTATTGGTGGGTCTCCCCCTGGCCTAAAGGCCTCAATCTGGCTCTCCCACCAAGTTTGAGCATGTCCTTCTGGTTTTAATTTAGGAGGAACTATTTTCTACTCCTCTTGCACATTCTACACATTGAAATAGAATTCTAATTGTTGCAACCAATGATTCAACTTATGTGTTTCTACATCAGCTTCATAGGGATTTATCTAGACCTCCACTTCAATTTTAAACAAGTGTTAAGAATATTGGTTTCTAGAGTCCCATTTTTCAAGCTTTAGTGCTTCGTTATCTTTCCTTGGTTCCTCGTGATACTCTGGTTTCTTATGAGACTTGGGTTTCTTCCAAAAGAGGCCAATTTTTTTTCTCAAGAGAAACCATGAGGATGGCCATGATTCTAGAAATATTTCCTACTTGAGATTCCAACATCGTAATATTATTTTTGTTTCATCTATGATAATTTCTCGGTGATCTTCTTCAATTTCTAAGGATTGCAATTGCTTCTTAACCTTTATTGTGCCTATTATTCCCTAGCCTAGGGATAACTAAGGAGATCATGTCTCGAGGCCCATAGGTCCTAGACATGGAGTACCGAGAGCCGAATGACTTGAGCATGGCCTCAGAGGGCCCCTCTTTTCTTCAGCGTAATCCATTTATCACAAGCAACATTATCCATCCCATTAGCATGGTCCTGAAGTAGCAGTGAGTCTTGCTCCATGAGGTAATGAGTCTGGGTATCATGGTATGTATCACTCTGATTTTTTAAGCACTTGAATATGTTGTATTGAATCCCTCTTCATTTCATGACGTTTTCTTGGAAATTATGCTCCTTGCCTCATTCATGCCTAGAAGCGTAACATGGTGCCCCAGTAAGTTGATTTCCCTTTAGGATGGGTTTCCACTGGGTGGATCTATGAAAAGTCATTGTTTGTTCCCTCCATACTTACCACTTTCCATTTTCATTCATCTCATCTCCCCTATCCTTATTTGGGCATTGAGATTGGCTACACTAGGAAGGGTTGTACCTTACCTCGTGGGAAGAAGGGGCTAAAGGCCTAGAGGGTAAAAGTAGCTGGCAAGAGTTAAAATCCAATGTTGAAACCTTCGAGATGCTTCTCCAAGGGATCCCTGAGAAAGCAGTGAAAATTTTCTCAGTAAGAAAAGGGGACCCATAAGATAACATAAACACTCAAGGTATTAGTTGATGGATAGGGGGTCTCATCACGAGTCGACTTATTATGACCATGAGCATGTAGAGGTATGACACTACCACCTATCTGGTCACCAAGCCAAGGTAGTGGCTCTTGGTGACATAGCCAAGAGAAAGGGGGTCTTATCACGAGCCAAGCTTCTCATTTTTCGTGAAATTTTTGTGGGTAACACTGTCACCTATGGTCATCAAACCAGGACAATGGCCCTCAAATATTACCTTGAAGCACATGAGTAAAAGATCAAAAGAAATAAAGCTAAGAGTAAAAGGCAATGAATTGGCTAGGAAACAATTGCATTTATTACAAGGTGCAATTCACCCTCTGCAAAGGCACCCACAAGTAAGACTTTAAATTTCCTTGTTATTACATGCACCCCATGCCCAAATACTTAACCAATGTCACCTCATACACTTACATGATTTGGACTGGATCCCATCTGGGAAACACCCCAAACTTA
>ML808674.1:0-40322 GCA_009831015.1 Picea engelmannii | reverse complement strand
TCACCAAAACATATGTAAACTTAAAACGACTACAATGAGCCTATGCTCAACTTTACAACTTTCATTTTGTATTTTTAACACTTTAACATAGTAAAAATGCATTGTTCAAATACTTTGACTACCGTGACATATGAAACTAATTTCATTATTGTACAAATATTGTGGAACATAATTTTTTTCCCTAGAAACCCATACATGAAAAACACCATCCAAACAAAGCACTATTGTGAGTTCCATCTTCTTATGTTATGGAGAAATCTTTCCAAGCTTACTATGAAGCTACGAGACATTATGTTCTTCTATAATCATCTACAACATATTTCTGTCTCTTTGCTTTGTTAGCATCTCCTCTACACTCCTACTCAACCCTAGTGAAAAAATGAACTCTTTTCCCTCCCTTTGCTAGGGTTTTGATAGCTAGAATTAGGGTTTCAAAACCTTATTGGAACCTTCACGATGATTCTAAAAGTATCTAGTAGATTCCTCTATATTAGTTAGTTCCTATATTCAAATTATGATGGATTGACATGGTCCCCACTTATATTTGGAGTGTTACCTTGTTAGGGCTATAACTTTTGCATATAAACTTTATTTTAAGCACATGATATCTCATTAAAAGATCTCAATGAAAATAAAATTTTCTGGTTTGGTTGAGGTAAGCCTATGGCAACCGCTAGCCAACACTAGGCCCGAAAAAGTTGTTTAGTTCCTCAAGGTCCACCTGACACCCCAACGGCAACTTCATTTATTTGCTGGTACTTCTTGGAGATTCGTTCTCCTCACACAGCGCAGCATTCTCAGATCCACTGAGCGTTCTCAGAGGCCTTCCTCCCCGCTTACATGATTGAAACGTTCAATTTGAGTATCTACGGCGCCCGTGGCCTAATGGATAAGGCGTCTGACTTCTAATCAGGCGATTGTGGGTTCGAGTCCCACCGGGCGTGCGGCGTATTTTATTGTCCTTGATTTTGGCATTCTAATGTTGTACATAATTTCATGAAGATATTTTAACTTTTTATTTTCCTTGCCAAGAGAATTAACTCTACCGGCTTCTTGAAAGTGTTTAAGCCCAGCCCCTTCGAGCTTAATCTTCGCTGGAAAATACAATAGAAAAGAGGATTGTCAGCCCAGGTTCGAACCGGGGACCTTTAAATTTCGGTGCATTCTTTGAGCTTAATGCAACAGGAACTATCACTGTCCCAGGCTTTTCAAAGAAGTCGAGCATATATGCACAGACTGTATCCTATTTAAGTTCAGTTCGATCACCACATAGGTTACTGCTGTAGCTACTCTGTGTGACAAGAAATCTAGAACAGTTTCGATTGCAGATCATAGAAAATAGGCTCGGACTATTGTAGTAACCGTATCACTGAGCAATTTCCTTAGCTTAAGTGTTATTTTCTGCATGTATTAATGTAATCACCCACACTTGCATTCAAAGAAAATATCAATTCGAACAATATTCAGACTTAACTAGCAAGTATGCAATATCAGAAAGGAACCTCCGAGTACAATTTCGATCCACAAATCTGAAACAGCGAGGACAAGAAGATAAGGAACAAACCTGTATAAAGTATGAATACGGCCCTAGGGTTTGACAAAAGATAGGCAGCAAAGAAATATCACAAACCCTTAAATGGCAGCTAAAGGTAATCAGAAATATCACAAACCCTTAAATGGCAGCTAAAGGTAATCAGATTAAAATCGGCCAACAAACAATGTTATATAGGTAAGCAATGAGGCTTAAGCAAAAAAAAAAAGGAATGGATTATTTCTTTTAGGTTTAGGGTGGTTAAAGAAAACAAGAATACCCATGGAGTCACCACTTCACTTCATTGTGAACTCTAAGGTTTATGAAGAATAGTGTTGAAAGATACCTAGAGGATTACTCCTCTGCACCATTTAGGGTTTGAAAGAATTCTTTGTGAAGGACAATTGATCACTGAAGATTCTTTTGTTGTGCAAGTCAAGGTGAAACTCTCATGGGGTCCTATTCTTAATGCATCAATAAACATATTAACGATCAAAGGGAATGGTGAGAAATCTTATCTTAAACCCTTCTAAGTGGAGCATTAAAGCACTTATTTGGCCTTGGAGACCCTTCCAAGTGGAGCATTAAAGCACTTATTTGGCCTTGGAGCAGGTACGTTCTTCCTAGCAATCTTAAAGAAAGTTATTTTAAACCCTTGAAAATGCTAGAAAAACATCAGAGAAATAGATGCACAATAAAATCTCCAACTATTCTTTTTATAGGTGAGAAGTATCCTCCATTACAATGCCATTACAATGTAAAACCATGTGTTAGCTCAAAACCACTAGCTCAAAAAACAATTTGTCGTGCAAGATACAAGTAATAATAAAATAATACAATAATATGCTCACTAGGTACAATGTCCCTTTTAGAGAAGGTCAAATACAATATAAAAACTACCCCTAAGGACCAAGTAGAATCCAATGGAGGTGAGTTCTCCAATAAAAATTTAGATGTCCACATAAATGGTTCAATACTAGTCAAATGATCCAACCATTACTTCCTGTATCCACAGAATGATCCAAGAAATATACATTGATGTGCTTGAAGTGATGGGTCTAGCCTTTTAGTAAGCCATTAATTGGTAGCATACATCCTTCAACAAATCATAACAAAGGGGTTAGTTTTAGTACTTGCCTAGGTCTTACCAAGGGGCACAAAGTAGACAGGTAATGAAACCAAGAGAAATTGAACAACAAAAGAAGTAACCTAATGAACGAGTTAGGCTACAAAAAGTAGTGGAGAATCAAAATCCGAATCAAGTTGATAATCATTCATGTTTTTTAGCATAGGGGGCAATGAATCTACACAAAGCATACTTGACACATAGTAAAGCCAAGAGATCACAACACAAGATCAAATCCCATTGGAGCAACCAAAGTCTAGTTCAACTCCTATATAGGATATACTTGCATTGAACGAACCCAGAAAGAAAAACACAGTCATACTAGTGGATGAGTTTACATAAGTTAGATAGAACAACTCAACACCCTGGAAGAACCTAGAGAACTTGGAATCAACTTGAAAGCTATGGTTATATGAGTGAAGATTTTGATTATTTTTGTGGTTTATCTTCCATTGGTAAGGAGCCCAAAAGTGTTGAAGAAGCTCTAAATTGACTTGAAAGTTTGCAATGGAAAAAGGAAACCCATGAAGAAATGGAATCTCTAAAACAAAAGAAAACATGGATATTTAGAAGAATTGCACAAAGCAAGAAGACTATTGGCTACCAATGGGTGTTTAAAAATAAATTTAAGGTTGATGGAATTGTGGAAAGATATAAAGAACTATTGGTAGCAAAGGGATATTCTTAGGTTCAAGGAATAGATTACCATTAGACTTTCTTCCTTGTAGAAAAAAATGGCTTATATTAGGATATTGTTGGCTTTAGCAACAACCTATGACCTAGAAGTCTAGCAAATGGATTTCAAAACAATATTTCTTCATGGAGACTAGAAGGAGGAAGTATTAATGGAGCGACTAGAAAGGCTTTGTGGTAGGAGCTAAGAATTTGGTGTGTAAGTTCAAGAAATCATTATACGGGTTAAAACAATCCTCGAGGGAATGGTAAAAAAACTGGCAAGGATCTTCCCAAAAAATTGTTTTTTGACCACAATTGTGTTTATTACAAAGTAATGGGTGATAGATTTGTTATTCTAGTCTTGTATGTGGATGATCTATTGTTGATTGGTGACAATATAGAGTTAGTAAGAAGCACTAAGTCATTCTTGTCCAAAGCTTTTGATATGAAGGATCTTGGTGCAGTGCATTGTTGTCTTGACATAAAGTTAAAAAGAGATGGAAAAATAGAAAGATGTGGCTTAGTTCAAAGAATTATATTGAAAACATTCTCAATGATTTTTGAATGGGGACTTGTAAAGTAGTGAAAACAACTTTTCAAGAGGGACTTAAGTTGCTACTAAATGTGTCGGGAAATTCATTAGGAAAAGAAATGCACAACTAGATTGATATATGCTAGAGTTATAGGGTGTCTTGTGTATGTCGTGGTATGCACAAGACCATACATAGCACATTCAATCAGAGTGTTGATATGGTTGATACAGGAAAATAATATTAGATGGTTGTTAAAGAATATTATGTACTTGCAAGAAGGACTATGCCTTAGGTTAGTAGAATCATGGTAATGATATTTTTCATATTGCATGAATTTGTTGGTGTAGATTGGGCTAAAGATGTGGGCAAGAGAAAGTCCACAAGTACATATGTGTTTACTTTGTTTGGAGGAGAAGTGAGTTGGATGAAGAAGAGACAACAAATTATTTCTTTATCTAGTTCAGAGGCAAAATATGTTGTTTTAACATAAGCTACTAAATAATCCAATGTTAGAAGAAGAATCCAATAATAGAAAAATTCATAGATGTTAGAAGAAGACAATAATATTGGTGGCATGCTTAGTATTATGCAATCAACAATCTCTATTGCCTTGGTATTTGGGGACTATGTCATTAACAATGGAAATATTTATAATGTATTTGATGATGGTGATTTTTCCATGGATGAAGGTAATTGGTGGTCTCTTCTACTTCAAGTGAAGTGGATTATGGATATGGTAATGATGTTAATAATTTTGTAATAATCAATGGTGATTCTATTCGGTTTTTTTTTAGATTTTTAATTATTAATGTAAATGTTGATATTTTTATAATAATAAATACTTTACAAATTCATGATGGTCATATCGATTTTTTTTAAATGTTGATAACTTTATAATAATCAATACCTTACAAATTCATGGTGGTCATATATGTTTTTTTTTTTTTCCAGATTTTTAACAATTTGACTTGTTAACCTTAGTGAAAAACATTGACATTGAGACTTCTCAATCTTACCTCTTTACTTATAATATGGGAATATATATTGACATTTATTACCATTTAAAGTTCAAGGTTGCAAAAACCTCTTTATCTATAGTATGGGAATATATCTTGACATTTATTACCATTTAAAGTTTAGGGTTGCAAAAAAAATGAAGTGAAATTGATGTGATAATTTCTTTCATACATGGGGTGGCAAGTGGGATGGGGTCAGGGGTCAAATATGCCCTTGATGGATAATAGATGATGCATTTTTCTTGGGGTCTCAGTTGTACCTCGAATAACCAAGTTGAAGCCTTAGTTGTATATATATGGGGATCAATCTCATCAGAGCATACACAAACCTCATAAAGAAGATTTAGAGTAGATCATCAAGGGCCTATGTCATCTTAGCAAAATATCTCACCCAAACCTTCGACGTATATATCAAAGAATTGAAGTTGAGGAAAAAAAATTATTTGATTGACTATTTCCATATTTTTGTTGAAAAAATGGTGAGGATGACTCCCTAGCAAAGGAAACAAGTCAAATCGCTCAAGGTTCCCTAAGAGAAAATGGAAATATTGCCACTCATTTCCTACCTTAGTCCCATGATTGATCAAAATAGGTTTATGGTTGAACAAAAAAGGTTTGTGTTTGATATGACCCTCAATCATCTCATCATTGGTTTCATTCATCTAGCTACATGTCACGAACCCACCTCATATCTCCCATGGAGGCCACATAGCACCTGGAACATGATCCATCTTTCCTTCATGCCAAGCTTTATTACATCCCCATCCTTTCCCTCATTTGCATTTGGGATTATGTTGTGGTATGTCATCACCCTCTGTAACAAAAGTAAGATCTGTTGTGTGCGCTCATGTATGGGGTTTCGATTGTGGATTTTGAGTCTGGTTTTGCGACTTGATCTGTCATCGTTCAAGTATGCCCACCTTGATACCATAGTGTGTGCACACATGGGTTCTATGGTGAGCCAACTTCATAATATTCTAGCATAGCCCTCATTGTGTTATGGTGAATTAGCCCTCATAATTATTTGGTATTTGTAGTGCGCCTTGCTTCTCACTTGGTATTCTTGGTACTTTCTTGCATTTCCCCTTCATTCCAACCTCCAACGCTACTCAGACTCTGTTAGGATATTTAGATACTTAGGAGTTAGTTAAGATCTACTTGGTCTAATGTGTCGTTAGGTAAAAGTGTGTTTCTTAGTGTGTTTTTTTAGTATGCATTTGTAGTTAGGAAATCCGATGGTCACGATATGTTCCCGACATAGAGTGATCCGACAGTTCATATTCTTCTTGATCTTAACGGCCATTGATCCATGGCTTAACACCCAATTGGTCCATGATCTCTATTTAAGGAGCATGGAGGGTCATTTGTCGATGATTGATTGTGAGAAAATCTCTTGTAAAATCTCTTTGTAATCTTTTTTCTTTTGCATTAGTAAACTGCTCCAAGTGGCCGCGTTGGTTGGGGTCGTGGATGTTTCCCGTAGGGGTTTTACCACGTCAAAAAATAGGTGCGTTGATCTTTGATCTGGTTGTGTGAGTGGTTATTGAAGGTGTTCATCCTCTGTTGGAATGCATGTGTTGTCAAACAGACTCCTCCAACATTCATCTCTCCATGTGGCGTCACAGTCAATCTCTATGTCATTGTTAAAACTATGAATCAGAAGGTATGAAAGGAAGATTGAAGCTTCAACAACAGGAGGTGGCATCCCTCTGCAAATCCAACACTCGGCTAGAGAAATATCTCAAAGATAATGAATTCAAAAGGGACAAGGACCTTATTATTGTCCTAAGAAATGTTAATAGGAATTATGAGAAAATTCATGCCCTAGATCATGAAATTCATGAAAGGCATCCTGAAAATATTCAACATCAAGCAATGGTGCCTTCAATGGTATCTCAAACCTCTTGTGAAGTCAACCAACGTATGTGTCATCAGTCAACATGCAACAAACAAGAAGTACCTCAGACATAGGTGGATATAGCTTTGAAACTCCACTGATTTAGGTCATATGCAGTGTAAAAATGTCTTTTTTCTATGTTCCTATGTTTGGGTTTACTCATGGAAGCTTGGGAATGTTTTTGTTTTTGAAGTAACAATCATAGTTATAAGGTTTCTCTTCCCTTATATTTTGTTGAAGATCTTTGTGTACCTTGGGAACTCTTTGTAATTTTGGTTGTTTCAACACTGCTGCAGCTCATCTTTTATAATATAAATTTAGTCGTTTTTGTTAAAAAAAATTCATTTCATACAGTCTCTTCATTATTGTTTATTATGTACAATTTTGGCACTTGTTAATGTTTGGGATTCATGTGCATTGAATAAACCCCTCACCTTTTCCTGCAATTGTTGTCGATATCCATTCCATTGTGCATGATATTTGAGATATGTTCTAGAATATAAAGATGTATATAAAATATATAATGTAGGTATATAATTTGAAAAAAGTCTCTATTCTTTTTAAGTCAAAGAAGAGAACATAGTTAGTTGTTTGATGATTTTGAAAAATTCAATGTTACGAAATTTTTAAGTTAGCAACCTAAATTATTTTACTTAATGCATGTTAGGAATTTGAATTTTCCCATGACAAGGTGGTTTTCATCACTACACAATATCTTTGAATTGATCTGCATAGAGAAGGTCCATAAGGTGGCCATTGAACCTAGCATAAAAGATTAAACAACCTAGAAAAGGGACTAAACAACAATGGAATTGTGCACTCACTCATATGAAGTTGCATAGACATATTTTTTGTTCAATATTCATATAATATTGTCGTCTGAATATAGTTGAAGGTCACAATAAGAAGCCATTGCTTGCTATATAAATGTTCATCCTAATTGTCCACCCCTTCACCCTAGACCCCAATCCTTCTAAATTATGGAAAGAATCAATAGAAGTTGCAGTCTCATGTGAAGCAAATCCAACTCAATCCTGCATAAGATAAAAACTATCGATACTATTTTACTATCACCAATATGAGAAAAGAGAATAACTTCCCACACAAATTATGTTATAGGCTTTCATTTTCCATTTGGTGTTATGTCCATTGATGATCTAGTTCCTTCAAAAAAAAATTTCAACCAAGATGCATTTTGTTTCATAACTAGAATGACTCTCATCATGATATCCTTGAAGAAGATTTTGTGTTCTTAAATATCTTTGTATTTCCATATCTTAAACCATCATCTATATTTGTGTTTGAAGCTCTAGCTTCATTCGCATCTAAAACCTCTAAATTGTAGCTATTATTGATTTTTTCATTATTAATAATTAACATATAAGGAGGAGGATATGTTCAAGGTATTGCTACCTCAATATACCAAGTATCATTTTTTCTACAATCCATATTCTGCGGCAAACCTAGAGTTGTCTTTACATTTGTTAAAAGAGTGTGTCTTTTTACAATCCTAAAGGAAATATTATATGACAAAGATATGGTCACAACACCATCACTTTTACTCATAAATTTAGATTTGTCTCCAATGCTAATGTAAGGTTTGAGATCCACTATGAAGAATTCTCAAAAAAATACTCTTTGTGACTTGTCATAGAAGCAATCAAGCAAATGAAGTTTATGTTAGTTTATCAATTCATAATATAAGAAGAAAAATATGAAATCAAAACAAAGCTAAAAAAATCTCAAAAAAAAGAAAGAGAAGGTAATCAATATGACAAATTAAATATGCAAAAGACATGACATCATTATACTCCATTGAGGACAAATCTTTTTAGAATGGTTTGCATGATGTTATGTGCAATAACTGTACATTCTTACTACTTTTAAGTTCAAGTTAAAATTCGAAGGTTATGGAGGTTTGGGGGGTTATGGATTTCCTCTAAAATGTTATGAAATTTTCATGTTAGAAGTATCTTCATTGGAATTCTTCTTCAAATCCACAATCTCGTTGGATAGCTTTTTAACTAAACACAAAACACTCTCCATGTATGTGGGTTATTTATTTTGTGTGTCAACATTTATTTGAGTAGGTGGTTTGGATGAAGAAAGAAACTTCTTAAGACCATTTATAACCTTAACATCTTTAGACCTAGGGTTTCTTGTCAAAATCAACATATCTTTCTCCACATTTTAGCTTCCTCAAAATTTTCAACCAAAGTGGTCTTCCCAACACTTTTAAAAAACATAGCAATGGATGCATGTAAGGTATATGTATAGTGGTAAAACATTGATTAAAATATTTTATTCGTTCTTTATTATCCATTTTAATGGCTAATAATTATTTAAAAAAAGAATTGAGGAAGTTGATTCATCACCAAACTTACCAATAAATTCCTTCTCAAAATCATCCCAACTTGTGATTGAACTTATAAGCAGGTTGCAATATCATGTAGAGGCTTTGTTTTTGAAGGTATATGGGAACAATATGCACACCATGTATTCATGCTCTACATTCATTAACTAGATGGGTAGTTAAAAATTCTTTATGTGATCTTCTGGGAGGCCTAGCTTTAAAAGTATGCATTCAATATGTTTCGACAGGTCATGGAGTTGTACTAGTAGGTCCAAATTATATTGGGTTCTCTAAGTAGACAATTGAGGTTTATTTTTTTCCATTTGAGCAACAATAATTTATCTCGTGATTTCACAAGCTTGTCTAGCAAATTCATTGTCATATTGAGGTTCGAAGAACTTGAAGAATGAGAGGGAGAAACATGAGGAGTTGGTGGAATTGCGTTTAAAGGTTGGGAATATCGTCAAGTGCAAGGTCAATCACATTCTCTATACTTTCAACAATGGTTTATTCTTCAGTTTGAATGGCATTCTTATTATCTCTTGTTCGTTTACGAAGTAATGGAGTGATGAGAAACATTCCAATTTTCTTAGCATATGCCTCAATAAGATGACAAAACTCATTAACTTCCCAATTTGGGATAACATATAGGAGTTTAGGCTTTGTGAAAATAGAATTCTCAAAAATCAATAATATTATCTTCAAAAGTTGATTCAAGATTTGAGTCTTTACCTTAGGTAGATATGTGGTTGTAAGACAAGTTATGGTACAAAAAAATAGAATGAAAATCGCATGATTGGATATTGTCTCTACCAACCATACAAGGCTTGACCATCCTTATCGCGCCAATATTGTTGACAGGGAAAAATGTCCCTATGCAAACCATTGGAGTTCTCCCCAATGAAAGGTCCTAACTATACCTCACCCTGTTTGAAATAGGGAACCCATTTGGATTATGGTCAGACAACCATTGTTGGGTTTTAAGTTTATTAAATCATATGATGCTAAACGATAATGCAAATGTAGTCCTAGTCTATATGTAGAATGCAAATATTTTCTAAATTTCTAGTTATGAACTAACAATTGAGAGCTTTTAACACAATATTACACCTTTTCCATTACCTTCGACAAAAAAGTTACTAGATAAACAATGACAAAAATACAAATAATCAAATGTCAATCAAGAAATTTTTTTAATTAAACAATTGACTATATCTCCATGTTCATGGAATGTAGACAAAAAAAAACTGAAAGGAAAATAAAAATAAGAAAGCATTTTAATCATAAAGTAATCTACATGTTAAAAATCATAAAGTAATTTACATATTAAAGAAACATTCTTACACCAATTCTAATAGCACCATATAATAGAAAAAAAATGCATACAAATTAGAATCATATTCTTTCTCTCAATAGCTTGGCCAACACTAAATTCCACTCATTAAATTCTCTAAAAAATTTTTTTTGCAAAAGCGTAACAAGAAAAAGGCCCTTTTCTTTCAAGGTGATCACATTTATATATTATTCAAAGGTAACTATTTCTTGAACACTCTCCTCTTGACCCTTCAATTCCTTTTTGAAATTATACTTTTGAAATGTGTTCTTTTGCCTTTTGTTTTTTCGATACCCAATTTTCCTTTTAACTTTAATAGAGTAATATTATCTCCATTAGCTTTGTCGTAGAACTATGCACTCAAGATTTCATATGTTGATAGTAAACTAATAGCACATGTGAAAATCTCTAGTGCCAATGCCACCTCATACATGATCAACTCTCTTTCTTGGCATTGGCTCCATAAGATTTGTATGGTATTGATGAATGAATTAATTAAATTGATTTCGTTTGATAGAATATAAACATATTCTTTCAACGTTGCCTCAATGTAAATATATTCTTTCAACGTTGCTTCAATAATGCCTAAAGTTGTTTCTATTACTACTCTTTCCAACTTTAGATTATTTGCCAAGTCTTCTTTACAATCTTGAAATCTTGTGTTGTTCTGCGTCCACTTGATTGACCAATTGAAGGATGGTGGCATCTTTGAATCACTCTTTAAGTTGCTTCACACAAGGAATGCCATTTACCAAAGGAGATCTCAATGCTATTCTCCAATTTTATGCAATTTGATTTCTAGTTTTTCAGAGTTACGAGGTGACTTTCAATGCCTTTATTACTCATCCTTGGAATGTTTGTAGGAGCTTTTATTTCTTCTTGTTGCCATTTCCTAACTTTGTTCAAGCTCATTTGTACTCCTTCCTACTAGAATTTTGTATCTTTAACTTTGTTTGAGAACTTTAGAAATTGTGAATAATATAAATATAAATCCTACAATATTTTGTATAATAGATTCTAAGCCAAATTCAATTCATCTTACACTTCCATTGCACATGCCTTATACTCAACAATTTTGGCTATTTCTATTGTGTAGTACTCAACCTAATGCTCTTGATCTAGGTGGATATCGGTGGCCACTCACCTCTTCCACTGACTCAACACAGGTCTTCATATTTGTAGTTTTTTTATCTACAATTTTTCAAGTCCTAAACTTTCAGGGCCATTTTGAGGCTTTAAACAATGTTTTTTGACCATTCAAGCCCTGGGATAGCCACAATCTTCCCAAGTCTACCAACAATTTTACTTCTCGGTTAAATCTTTCCAACGAGCTATTATGTGTCCTAAACAGAGATTTTATGCAAAAGTTGCACCCTCGAGAAGTTGACGTATCAACTAACCACCTTAGGGCTCATAATCCTTTTGGCACTTTGTTTCCTAGGGTTAGGCTTTTGGATATTCAGGGTTTAGTACTTTATGTTAAAATTCCATTTCGACTTCTTGTAATGTTCTCTTGCGAATGAGAGTAACTAACACCTCTCTCTTCATAGATAAGCTACTACAATTCTAGCTAATTTGTATTACTCTGCATTTCATAGTCTTTTTTTATTCCATTTATTAACAAAATATGGTTTTCACTATATTATTGTGCTCCCTCCAATATTTCTATGTGCATGTTTCCATTCCTATTCTCACATTTCATTTTGTTCTCTATACAACCTAGATCAGTGGTATAAGAGCAATCTTCTCTTTGTTGTTTCTCAATGAATGTCCTCGAAAGTTAGGGTATATAGATTTGGGTCTCGAACTAATTTTTCTTTGGGAAGACCACTCTCGCTGGCCCAAGAAGCCTCTCATGGCAGATGAAAAGAGAGAGCATGGAGAAAGATATCCTATCAAGTTGTTTCTCGAGGAATCCCTCACCTGACAGAAGAATGAGATGATGGAAAATTTCACCTAGATCCTTTGATGAATGACAACGACGACCGAGACATATTCAACAAACAACTATTTTGGAGATGCAACACCCTTCAAGGTACAAGTTAACTTTGACATTCCTTTATTTGAAGCAAATATAGATGCATATGTTTTCGAGAAATAGTTAAATCTATTATATGTTTATTACTTTGTTCAAAAATTTCTATACATCAAAAATATCATGTTTTCACTCCATAAGGCCCTTCCCCATGTCAAATATTGGTGGGAAATTTACTGGGAGATCCATGATGGAGATGAGTCTACAACATTTAGGACAGAACCCATTTGGGTGGCTTTTATTGATGCCCTCAAGGAGGAATTGTACCCTATCAGAAACTATGATGATCAGTATACAATATGAACTACTCTGCTTTAGGAGAGAGATTAGACGATGCCAAAGTACACAAATATATTCCATACCTTATGATCAAAGCTGGGTATCAGAGACTCCAAGAGGCACCTGGTTTTGAAGTACCATAGTGGCCTAACTAGGTACATCCAAATAAATATGGATTTCTTTGGCATCTCCTCACTAGGATCTACTTATCGATACACTATCAAAATCGAGAAAATATTTAAGAAGATGAATAAGTCAGAGTTTGGGTCTGCAAATCCACCGCAACAAAAGCATGGTAAAGGTGGCCTCGAATCACAAAACAAAGGACGAAACAATGATATCCAACATAAAGACAACCAATCCAATCCACAAGCAAATAAGGGTAATGGGAGTCAAAGAAGGACACTGGAAAGTGGTGTGAGTTTCACAAAATCCCCTGGCACAACACTTATGAATTTTGCTCGAAATAATCATTGTTGATTTAGCTAAAATAAAAAGAATCAAACTTAGACTCACTTTGATTCATAGTAGGATAAGGGAAAGTGGATAATTGACACAAAACCTAGTGCTACCATTACAACTACAAAGATCCAACCAAAAGAGTTAGAGGAGACTAAGGAGGGGGAGCACCTCTTCCATTCACAAATGTGGGTGAAGGGGCCTCCACTACATTTAATTGTTGATAGTGGTAGCCAAAAGAAATTGATCTTGGTTGAGGTCATCAAGAGATTGAAGCTACCGACAATGCCACACTTCCAACCATACACCATCAGTTGGTTGAGCCAGGGATGATATATTTGCGTTAGCCAACAATGTTTCATGTTCTATGGCATCAAGCCCTTCAAAGATGAGGTAGTTTGTGTTGTTTCCCCACTTGAATTTTGTGATGTTGTTTTAGGACAACCCTATATGTGGAAACGTCATGTTTTTTATGAGTTGAGACCTCATAGTGTCAATATTACTTTGGGAGGTCAACTCTATAGGGTACCATAAGTAGTCCTGAATTCTACAATTTCCTTGATTTCAGCAAAGCAATGCTGAAAGTTAATCTCTTAGATTGGAAAAGTTGTCCTCTTCATGGCTAGGTCGGAAGGTGAACACACGCTCATTGGGACTGCCACCACCTCAACACAGGGCCTCTCTACACAACAAAAGAAGGTGGAAAAGATTGTAGAGGAATATATATATCTTCGCTTCCCTTGTGAGAGTGTCTATGCACTTCTAGGTCAAACATTCAATTGTCTTGACACCTGGTGTTCCTTTGCGTAATGAATCGATACACAGACGCTCTCTTCTGGTGAATGAGGAAATAAAAAATCAAATTCATGAGCTCATCCAAAAGGGCCACATTCGACAAAGCTCCTCACCATGCGGGAGCCCAATTGTATTGGTGCAGAAGAAGGACAAGACATGGTGACTTTGTATTGATTACAAATCCCTAAAAAAATCACCATTAAGAACCAATACCCGACCCCTCGGATTGATGATCTTCTTTATCAGCTTAAGAGTGCCAAGTTCTTTAGTAAGATTGATCTGAACTCAGGCTACCACTAGGTCTTGATTGAACAAACTGATGTATGGAAGACCATCTTCAAGTCCAAAGAAGGCCTTTTTGAGTGGTTGGTCATGCCTTTTTCCTTGACTAATGCTTCGACAACATTCATGAGGATGATGGATGATATATTGTGGCCATTCACAAACTCTTTTGTGGTCGTATATTGGATGACATCTTGATCTTCAACAGAACTTGGGAAAAACATTTGCAACACATTCAATATATCATGAGCACTCTATGGCAACACAATTTATATGCCAATATAGAGAATGATAATTTTCCATGTAGATAATTAAACATCGTGGATGAACATGAGGTGCATGTGGACCTAGCCAAGATCTAATTCATTCATGATTGGCCAACCTCAGTGATTCTAAATGATCTCCACAACTTCTTGGGCCTTTCCAAATTCTACTATAGTCTCACGTTGGGGTTCTTTCATATCGCTTGGTCCTTAAGCCAAGTGACCAAGGGTGGAGCTAAAGCCAAATTTTCCTAGTCTGGGTCACAACAAAAAGCATTCGAGGATCTAAAATTCCACCTCTATTCAGCACCAATCCTCACTCTTCCTGACCTGCAACAACCATTTGATATTGAGACAAATGCCTCTAACTATGATATCAGTGCAGTCCTCACTCAGTATGGACATCTAATGACCTATCATAGTGAGACACTCTTTGTTATTGTTTGAAGGTATCCCACCTATGACAAGGAGATGCACTCCATTGTGCAGGCATCTTGATAGAGGACGCATTATATTTTGATAAAGGAAACATTCATCCACACTGATCACAAGCCTCTGCAATTCATCCATACACATTGACGGAAAATACAAAATGACCACCATCAGAAGTGGTCCACGTATTTGCAACAATTCCACTTGAACATTAAGTACAAGAAGGACAACACAAACCATGTTGCAGACTACCTTGACCAACCCTTGGTTGTAGTGATAACCACAATTCTTAACTTGTGTGGGCACGAGACCTTTGAATGGCCCCAATTTTATGATAATGATCTTGAATTCACTGCAACATATTAGACAATGGGTGCGGGTAAACAAGTTCTAGACTTTCACCTCTAGGGTGAACTTTTGTGCTTTTTGGGCTATCTGTGTGTTCGTTCAAGTGAGCATGCAAATATAATTTGGGAGGAACATTACAATCAAGTGGCAAGGAACTTCAGTGTGGAGAATATAGTAGCAGTGCTTCAGATGTATTTCTACTAGCCAAAATTTTGATAGGATTTCAACGGGTATATCAGATCATACATTGCTTCTTCCATTGCTAATCTTGACATCAAGAAGCAGGGGTTGTACACTCTACCTACCCCAAACAAGTCGTGGGAGTCGATATCCATGGATTACATGTCAGGTCTTCCCTCCACCAAACATGGTAATGATTGTGTCTTTGTGGTTTTCAATTGATTCTCTAAGATGGCCATTTTGACACCATGTAGGAAGAGTATAAGAGTCGAAATCACCACTAAGCTCTTCTTTGAGTGTGTTTGGGTTCATTTTTGGATACCATGGACCATTATTTCAAATAGGGATAGTAGGTTCCTCGTTACCTTTTGGTACAACCTATGGTGTTTGATGGACATCAAGTTGACCAAATCAACTTCCTTCCACCCCCAAACAAATGGAAAAACAAAAGTAGTCAATAGGATGATTGTGCATATATTGTGCATGTACAACTCCAAGTATACATGTACATGGGATGAGATCCTTCCATATGTTCAACATAGCTACAACATATCCCACTACAACTCTATTGACAACATCTCTTTTTAGGTGTGCTTGGGGTTCCATCTATTAGCCCCCATTGATGTAGCTTTGCCCATTGCATATTCATAGGAAGAGTCCTCCCATGATCAGACCGAGGTAGATAGAGAAACACATTTTGTTTAATGAATCAATCACATCTAACAACATGTTCATGATATCCTACAGAAAGCTAATGCCAAGTATAAGAAGTGACATGACCAGCATTGAGTTCCATGTAAGTTTCAAGTTGGTAAAGTTGTGGTTACATTTGCAGAAAGAATGCGTCAGAAGCCCCCACATGAAGCTCATACCACTTTGATATGGGCCTTACACCATGAAAAATGTTATGGGTGAGAATGATTTTCAATCGAGTATCCCCCCTTTCCTTGGATTACACCCAGTATTTAATGTGGAGCTACTTCGACCATATTCTCCACCCCTATAGGACACCTCAGTGGTGGTTGAGAATTTGACCCCTATAGAACTCAATCATGATTGCATTGAGTATTATACAGTGTATCAGATCATGGACACCAAGGCGAAGGGAATCCACCAGCAGAACATACAACTCTATTGGGTTTTCAAAGCATGGCAACTTCTTCACCAAGGAAAGTGGCTCATTAGGAGTCAAATTCAACAAAAGTTTCCCCATCTACTAAGGGACCTAATGCAATGGGGGCCATTTATTCCTAAAGGTGGAAGATTAATCCAAGTGGACATCAATGGTCACCCACCTCTTCCACTGACTCAACATGGGTCTCCATCTTCACATTTTGTTTATCTATAGTTTTTTGAGTCCTAAACTTTTGTGGCCATTTTGAGGCCTTAAATGATGTTTTTTGGCCATTCAGGAGCCTGGGGTGTCCATGGATTGCCTAGGCCTACCAACAATAGTATTTCTTGGTTAGGTATTTCAAGTGAGCTATTGCGCACCCCAAACAGATATTGCATGCAAAAGTTGTGCCCTCAGGAAGTTGACATATCAACTAACCACCTCGGGGCCCACAATCCTTTTGGCACTTCATCTCCTAGTGTTATGGTTTTGGATCTTTAGCGTTTAGTAATTTATGTTAAGAGTCTATTTTTACCTCTTGTAATGTTTGATTGTGAATGAGAATATTCGACACATCCTCTTTAAAGATAAGCTACCACCATTCTAGCTAGTTTGTACTGCTTTGCATTTCACATTCTTTTCCAATTTCATTTATTAATATACTATAGTTTTCATTGTATTATTGTGCTCCCTGAAATATTTATGTGTGTGTGTGTGTTTCCATTCCTATTCCTTCCTTTCCTTTTGTTCTCTATACAACCTAGATCAACTCTAGAGTCTCTATCCTTTCCTTAGATTCTTCCAATTCTTTTACCATTTAATCACATTCCATTCAATCACTTGAAAGCATGTGACCCCTACTAAAAATGTTTTTATGGGTTATGAGTCTGTTATTTTAATAATATGAGTATCCATAGTAACAATCAATTATTGATCCTCTAAAATATTCATCTTCTCATGGGCATGCCTAATTACCTACTTCCTTTTCTTATAAAAAAACAAATTAATTGAGAATGTCCACTTGTTTCATGTCTACCTATGAAACTTTCCTTATGATCAATCTTAAAAAAGGAGCGTGACCTCGTGTTAATGATATATGACATCTTTGGTGGAATTGATTCTTGTGAATTTTATATTCCTTCCCTTATTTTCTATTTTGCATTCATCTAATCCTCATCTTTCGTTTTCTCATATTTTGCCTCATTAACTAACCTTTCATCTTCAATTCTATTTTTCTCTGCTTCTTGTTTTCTTTCCCTTTCATCTTATGCATCTTCTCTCCTCTTCTTATCCTTTTCAACCTCTTGATCCCTATCCTACTTTTCCTTCAATTTTTCCTATGTTTTGGGTTTGGAATCTTCTTTCTCTTTATTCTTACATTCTTGTTTGGTTGCCTTGTCCTTGGCTACTCGATCTTCTTTCATTTATCTCTCCTCCTCTTCCTTTTTATTTTATGTATGTGCTTTATTTTTTAATCTTGTCCTTGCTTTAATTTCATCATAAGATTTGTCCCTTCTATAGATTTTTTCCTCTTGCTAGGATTCATGTTGATATGTCCATGCATATATGAGCATCATCCATCATCATGCTACTACATTTAGAGGATGTGCCTTCTAAATATCTCTTCTCTAAATCAATAGGGTACCAAAGATTCACCATCTACTTTGGCACATTTAGCATCGTTGAGACCATAAGATCCAATATGCAAAGGCAAAGTAGGACATGGATATTTCTTGTCTTTGGCAATAGAAGATCCAAATCCACGTAGATAACTTTGATAGGCTATCTCCTATATTTCTAACTTGTCTAGAATGAACTTAGGAAATACATGAGGGAGCTTGGTAACTCCAAATACTTGGATATATGCGGTACCTTCCATTACATACCCGTTTCCTATTGTGTTTATCACTTTCATTGATTCCCCTGTCAAGCACATAGTTGTAGCTTCCTTTAGGTTGGAGCCTTTAAATAGGGGGTTGGAGCCTCCTTCCAGTTGGTGTTGGAGAATTGGGAAGTTGGTGCTTCCTATGAATGTATTCTTGATATATATAAGAAAACATTATGTGGTTTTCTCCCATTTGGGTTTCCACGTAAATTCTGGTTTATTGTGTATATGTGGTTGTTTATTATGCACTTATGAATGATATTGTTTATTATGCAATGATATACTGAATGAATAAGTGATAAACTATTGAATATTTCTGATAAAGTTGAAGTTTATATTTATTGTGATTGAAAGTGGTAAAAAGTGCTCATACTGATTCACACCCCCGCTATCAGTATTCCAACAATTATGTTCTTCTATAGTAATATACAACACATTTATGTCTCTTTGCTTTGTTAGCATCTCCTCTACACTCCTACTCAACCCTAACGAAAAAATGAACCTTTTCCCCTCCCTCTGTTAGGGTTCTGATAACTAGAATTAGGGTTTCAAAACCTTATTGGAGCATCCATGATGATTCTAAAAGTCTCTAGTAGATTCCTCTATGTTAGTTAGTTCCTATATTCAAATTATGATGGGTTGACATGGTCCCCAATTATATTTGGATCGCTACCTTGTTAGGGCCATACCTTTTGCGTATGAATCTTCTTCCACTTTATTCTTACATTCTTGTTTTGTTGCCTTGTCCTTGGCTACTTGATCTTGTTTCCTTTTTCTCTATTCCTCTTTCTTTTTATTTTATGTATGTGCTTTATTTTTTAATCTTGTCCTTGCCAAAATTTCATCCTAAGATTTTTCTGTTCTATAGATTTCTTCCTCTTGCTAGGATTCATGTTGATATGTCCATGCATATATGAGCATCATCCATCGTCATGCTACTACATTTAGAGAATGTGCCTTCTAAATATATCTTCTCTAAATCGATAGGATACCAAAGCTTCACCTTCTACTTTGGCGCATTTAGCATCACTGAGACCATAAGATCCAATATGCAAAGGCAAAGTAGGCCATGGAGATTTCTAGTCTTTGGCAATAGAAGATCCAAATCCATGTAGATAACTTTGATAGGCTATCTCCTATATTGTTAACTTGTCTAGAATGAACTTAGGAAATACATGAGGGAGCTTGGTAACTCCAAATACTTGGATATATGTGGTACCTTCCATTACATACTCGTTTCCTATTGTGTTTATCACTTGCACTGCTTCCCCTGTCATGCACATAGTTGATTTGTAGAATATGGGGGCTATGAAGTGGTCATCATCAAAGTGTGGATGTGTGTGCGTCACAGTGTAGAAAAACGTGGATAGGTTATGTTGAAATTACTAAGACAACTAAGAGGGGGGGGGGGGGGGTGAATCAATTGTTACTGTGCTTAAACAATTTATGACTATTCAAGTAATTTTTAATCTCTTTCAAGTGACCATCAATATTATACAAGATATGAACAACATAAATAATGAACATTAGTCACACATAAGATATACACAGAGAAATATTTTCACGAGGAAACCCATTAAGGGAGAAAACCTCTTCTTCTTCGAATGATAGGCAGTATTTTAAGTTATGTACATCATCTATCTTTGAGCACCAACTCAATGTGAGGCTACTACCTCTGTTTTACAAGCTCCAACTTGTTGAGAGCACCAATTCTCTGGTTTCTCTAGAACCCACTAGAAGGAAGCATCAACTCCCTACATGTTCCAGCACCAACTGGACTTATACAAGCACCAACTTGCATACAAAAAACTCTGTGTTTTCCCGAGCACCACCTTGCAACCCTGTTTTTCTAGCTACAACTAGATGGAAGATACAACTTCCAATATTCAAGCACAAACTTGAATATCAGAGGACCACAGTCCTCCCTAGAACCACCCTACCTCCCTGATTATAAATAAATAATTGAATAACCAACAATACAGGTGTTTCAATTCTTACCACTTCTTCTCTGTTATGCAATTCTTCTCTGCTTTTATCTGTTCTGCAATTCTTCTCTGCTTCAAACTATTCTGCAATTATGCTTTGCTTCAAACTGTTCTGCAATTATGCTCTTGCTTATGTCTGTTTAGCATCTCTGAGTTTTATCTCACACTATGCATACTGTAATTTTACCTTTCTTATAGTTCAACTCATTTTTCCGGTTCGAACAACCACAACCGCACCGTCATTCCCCCGTAATTTTTATGCCAACTGCCTCTTTCATTACACCTCAAATCTACTAGGGAAAAAACGCCTCAACAACTAAATCGCCAATCGTTCAAGAATCATGATTCAATTCAGCTAACTGAATCGTAACTGAACAGTTAATCATGAAGAGCAACATTATCCCTTTGATCAACTTTCCAGGTATCCAACACCATTGGATTACAAGCGTAGGATATCACGTTGATTTTACGATTTTTCATTTCGGTATTCTTGTGATGGGATTTCTCGACACTCCATATCACGATCACCAAAACTACGAAATGGAGCTTAGCACTGCTAGCTTCTTCCCCTCACGTGACCACCGACGGTGACCACAGGCTGCGCCAAAAGGCACTTCGTGATTTTGTCGTGCATCTCCTTGACTCCAACTCCCGGTATCTGAAACTCCGAAATGGATCCAGATCAACGGTCCACACTCTCCCTTGATCAATGACTTAGATTGAATCGTGGTTTCATGTTTCACGATTTCAAAGGATAGAGCTCCTCCTTCCTTTGAATTTCCAGTCAGTGAAAAGATGACCTCTCGCCACGTGTAGTCTGCATCCAACGGTCCACGACCCTTGATCCAAGGGTTCATATCAATCCTCGATCCGATGACCCATATCATTTCGGGATATCGCATATCGCGAGTTCCCACACCATGCTCCGTTGACTCCTCCAATGTGCAAGTCAATGAAATTCTAGTCGCTCGCCACGTGTCCTTCTTGAAGATGGACGGTCCTCCTGCATTCGGGACTTTGTAAGCCCGCTTCATCTTGCACTTAACGATCATGCTCCTTCTTATGGATCCAACGATGGTCGGTCCTCGCACTCAGATCCAACATTCGAGATTTGTTCTCCTCTTTTGCGCGTTCCTCCTGTCTGTATTAAGATCTGAAGGTCATCGGGAATTCTGAATGGGTGATCCAACGATCACTGTTTCTCTTCACTGTTGATCTTGCCATGCCATCATCGATGTGCTACTGATCATGCTAATCTCACCATCAATGACAAACACGATGCCTTCTGTCTGTAAATATGCCAACAATCTCTCCCTTTGGCATTGATGGCAACCTTGACCTTGAAGAACTTGAAGAGCTGCACTTTGCACTCTCTGTCGGGACTGCTACTCTACCTGCTGAACATACCACTGTAGCATCCTTCCCACACTTCTTACCACACTTTTTCTCCCCCTTTGACATCAATGTCAAAGAAGAAACACGCTCCCCTTGAGTTATTGTCGTACATATCGAAGGTATCAAATATGTGACAGTCACATACTCCTCCTAACAAGGTGAATAGATTAGACAAATGAATATATAACCCCCAACTTCTGACAAAGATACCCAAAAGGTGTTGTTGCTAATGGTTTAGTAAAGATATCAACTATCTGTTCTGTGGAAGGAATATAATTCACCTGGACAATTCTATTTGTAACTTGTTGTCTGAGAAAGTGATATTTTATTGGTATATGCTTTGACTTTGAATGAAGTACAAGATTCTTAGAGAGACTGATGGCACTGGTGTTATCACAGTGAAGTGGAATGGGATCAATATAAGTTACCTTCAAATTTGCAAGAGTTTGTATCATCCATAGAATTTGTGTGCAACAAGTAACAACAACAATGTATTCCGCCTTTGTAGTTGATAAGGAGATGGATCCCTGCTTCTTACTAAGCCATGCTACTAATGAGTTACCTAGGAAGAATGCTCCTCCACTGGTGTTATTTCTCTCATCCACATAGTTTACCCAATCAACATCTAAATAAGCAGTTAACTGAAAGTTATGGTTTCTAGGATACCACAGACCATAAGTCATTGTGCCCTTCAAGTACTTGAATATCCTGGTTACAACTACTAAATGACTTTGTTTAGGAGCATACTGATAACGACCTACCATTCCAATAGCTTGCATTATATCAGGATGAGATGTTGTGATGTACATACGACTGCCTATCATTGATCGATATGTCCTTTGATCAACATCGGGTGAAATATCATCTTTATTGAGCTTGCAACCAACCACCATAGGTATACTAACAGGAGAAGAATCTTCCATCTGAAAATTCTTCAACATCTCTTTCAAATATTTTTCTTGAGAGATAAATATTCCTGCATAACTTTGATTTACTTGTAGACCAAGAAAGTATGACAATTCTCCTATCATGGACATCTCAAACTCTGTTTGCATAGAGTTAGCAAACCACTGGACAGAGGATTCATTAGTACAACCGAAAATAATATCATCTACATAAACCAAAACAACTAGTAAATTATCACCTTCAGACTTAATTTAGAGATTGTTGTCAACAATACCTTTCTTAAACCCTTTGTCTTGTAAAAATTTGTATAGTCTATAATACCAAGATCGTGGTGCTTGTTTCATTCCATATAAATCCTTCTTCAGCTTGCAAACATAATCAGGATTATCTGTCAATGAGAATCCTTCAGGTTGCTCCATATATACTTCTTCCTCTAGATCTCCATTAAGAAATGCTGACTTAACATCCATCTAATAAACTTTAAAGTTCTTATGACATGAATATGCAAGAAACATTCTGATGGCTTCCAATCTTTCCACTGGTGCAAAAGTTTCATCAAAATCCCGACCTTCAACTTGTGCATACCCTTTACAGACCAATCTGGATTTATTTCTAACAACTTATCTTTTTTCATTCATTTTATTCTTGAACACCCATTTGGAACCTATCACATTCTTATCTTCAGGTCTAGGAACAAGTTCCCAAGTATTGTTCTTTTCAATATGATCAACCTCTTCATTCATAGCTCTAATCCAATCATGGTTGCTGGCTTCATAATTTTTTTTAGGTTCAATCATAGATAGAAAAACAATCTGAGATTGTTTTGTGTCTTTAACTAATTTCCTTCTTGTCTGAACTCCTTTGTTTATATCTCCAATTATCTGATTTCCAGGATGATTCTTTCTAACAATTATGAGAGGTGATTTTGTTTCTTTCTGTTGATTTGTGTCATCTTGAGTATTCATATCTTCATCTAATTCAGATTCTTCCCTTTCTGATCCTTGGACCTATTCATCTTCATCATCAACTATATCTTATGTGCTTGGTTCAACACTACTTACATTTCTGACTGTGACTTCTTCATCAAATTTTATGTTGATACAATCAACCAATTTATGTAGCCTCTTATTGTAGCATTTATATCCTTTACTATTTGTAGCATAACCTAAGAAGATACCTTCATCATATTTGCTAATATTTCCATCATTATTCTTGATATAACATTTACTCCCAAAGACTTTAAAATGTTTGATTGAAGCATGTCTTCCAAACCATAGTTCATAAAGAGTCTTGTCACTGTGTGGCCTGAGATGAGCTTTGTTAAGAATATGAACAGTTGTATGGATTGCTTCCACCCAATATGTCCGAGCAATATTCCTTTCATTCATCATTGATCTTGCCATCTGCTGAACTGATCTATTCTGCCTCTCAACTACTCCATTTTGCTGTGGAGTTCTTGTAATAGTGTATTCTCATTTGATTCCATGTTTATCACGAAACTCTTTGAAGTTCCATGAACTAAACTCTCCTCCTCTATTAGACCTTATCGCCTTATATCTTTTTCCTATTTGATTCTCAGTCAGAGCCTTAAACACTTTGAATTTTTCAAATGTTTCAGATTTTTCCTTCAAAAAGGCAACCCACGTTAGTCTAGAATAATCATCAATAATCAACATAAAATTGTTTTCTTTTCCTATACCTTTTTTTCTTGATGGTCCACATAAATCCATATGTACTAACTGGAGAGGTTTTTCTGTTGAAGGAAAGTTTTTAGATTTGAACTGAGTGCGAGTAAGCTTTCCTATCTGGAAAGGTTTACAAACAGATTCATATGGATTTGATATCTTTGGAAGATCTTTTACTGCCCCATTATTTCTAAGCTTGATTATATGATCAAAATTTAAGTGTCCAAGTCTCATATGCCATAGCCAACTTTCATCATATTTGCTTAAGTGGCATTCTTCTTTTTCTTCTTTTAACACATAGACATTTTTTTATGTTCTTATCCCTTTTGCAACCAGTTAACCTGAATTCACAGACTTTATTTTACAACCTTTAGGAGTAAAAAAAACTTCACATCCTCTGTCACAAACTTGACTGACACTTACTATATTATGTTTCAGACCATCTACAAACAACACATCTTGAGCTTTTCCTTTTCCATTACTCAGGCTTACCATTCCTTTACCTTTTATTTTTCCTGGCGCATCATTTCCAAAAGTTACATTCCCTGATTTGTTTTCACTTAGAGTTAAAAACTTACTTTTTTCTCCAGTCATATGTTTGGAACATCCACTGTCAATATACCAGGGATTATTTTGTCTTTGGGCTGATAACACTAATCCACACTGGTCATCTTCTTTCTTTTTCCAAACCTTGAAATTTTCAGCAGCAGGATTTAGATTTGGCTTATAGTTCTTTAAGCGGCAATCTGCAACTTTATGTCCATAATTATGGAAGTTATAGCATTCTGGTTCACTAAATAGCAGATCATAATGATTGTTATGCTTTATGTTTCACCTACGTCCTTCTCCCAACCATCATATGATTTATAGTTTGTGGTTGTTTGTTGCTTGGTTGTCTCAATCTTTGTTGTGGCAGATAACTATTCCTTGAATAACTTGTTTGCTCATATCTACATCTTAAAGAACAAGTTATAGCTTTGTGACCAAAGTTAGAACAAAAAAAACAATATCCATAGAAAAATCCTTTGTACCTGGAAAAATAATGTCTTCTTTGAGTGCGTTGATTTCTTCCATGCTGATAGTTTCTTTGATCAGTTCGGGTACTTTCTTTTTCATTCCTTCTTGGTGGTTGATTTTCTTTTTTTGTTTCTACAAAGTGGTTGTTGTCAATGATTGTAGATTTGACAAACTTGATGGGATCTGTATTACTTGGATGATCACTACTTGATCCTTCTTCATAGCCCAAGTCAACTTTCAACTTTGGATTCCTTTGTTGATTTAGAATGGAGGTTAAACCTTCTGATGCTTCAATACTTGATAGATTTTGGTGATACAATGCCTTAAACTTCTCCATTTCCTTTCTAGTTTTTACTATCCCTTCTTCTAAGGCTTCACACCTCGCTTTCTTCTCTGATAACTATTGTTTCAGAATGTCTTCTATTTTCTTTGCCTCTTCTAACTCCACTTTTAGTAGAGAAAAGTCTTCATCAGGTTTTTTACCATTCATTTTAAACTGCATCAACATTTGTTTTTGTTTTCTCTTCTTACATATGAGTCTGCCAATTTGTTCCAAAGCATTGATTAATTCACCTTCCATATCCACCACAACTTCTTCGTCATCCATTTCACCTCCTGAATGTCCATCACCAAGATCTCCCATAGCCATAAGCATAAAATCGTTCACTTTGTCTTCCCAGGATGAATCACTATCTATGTCTTCTGAGGAGTTGTCATTGTTTGCACACAAACTTTTCTTTTTACTATATTTCTTAAATTTGTATTTCTTTTCATCATCAGAGTTCTGATCCTTTTTCTGGTGAGGACACTTAGATGCAAAATGACCTATCTTACCACAGTTAAAACATTTGAAAGGGAGTTTGCCTTGATATTTTCTTGATCCTTTTTTTAACCTTCTCACAAATTTTGCCTCAATATCATCTAATTCTGAATCAATATTCTTGTCTGCTTTAAAAGATGCTTCTCTAGTAATGGAATTATCTTTGCTAATTTCCATTTAATATGCAGTTAGAGTTCCTAGGAGTTGATCAATCAACAGAGTTTTAAGATCATTTAGTTCTTCTATTGCAAAGACTTTTCGATTAAATTTATCAAACATAAATCTTAAAATCTTCTGAACTAAAAATGATTCTTCAATTTTCTCACCAAGACCCTTCATGGCATTCACAAGCTCTTCAACTCTTAAAAAATACTTGTTGACTGTTTCATCTTCATTCATCTTTAGTTGTTCAAATTTCAATCTATATGTTTGAAGTTTGACATCTTTTACTTTCTCATTTCCTTCATAATTGTTAATAAATTTATCCCACATTTCTTTGGCAATTTGAAGATGCATCACCTTGACAAACTCAGCTTCTGCAAGTCCATTCAAGATAGCATTCATTCCCTTAGCATTAAATCTAAATTCTAACTTATCATCCTTGGAAGCTAGCACAACAGGCTTTATGTATCCAGTCTCTACTAGATCCCAAACATCAACACCTAAGGCCATTAGCTAAGTTCTCATTCTAACCTTCCAGAAGGCAAAATTTGTTCCATCAAAGAGAGGAGGCTTATTGGCTGAAGTCCCTTCATGACTTGTCATGTTTAAGCTTACAGATCTACCTTTAAGTAAAAGGAACCCTCTCTAATACCAATTGTTGAAATTACTAAGACAACTGAGAGGGGGGGGGTGAATCAGTTGTTACTGTGCTTAAACAATTTATGACTATTCAAGTAATTTTTAATCTCTTTCAAGTGACCATCAATATTATACAAGATATGAACAACATAAATAATGAACATCAGTCACACATAAGATATACACGAAGACAAATTTTCACGAGGAAACCCATAAAGGGAGAAAACCTCTTCTTCTTCGAATGATAGGCAGTATTTTAAGTTTTGTACATCATCTATCTTTGAACACCAACTCAATGTGAGGCTACTACCTCTGTTTTACAAGCTCCAACTTGTTGAGAGCACCAACTCTTTGGTTTCTCTAGCACCCACTAGAAGGAAGCATCAACTCCCTAAATTTTCTAGCACCAACTGGACTTATAAAAGCACCAACTTGCATACAAAAAACTCTGTGTTTTCCTGAGCACCACCCTGCCACCCTGTTTTTCTAGCTACAACTAGATGGAAGATACAACTTCCAATATTCAAGCACCAACTTGAATATCAAAGGACCACAGTCCTCCCTAGCACCACCCTACCTACCTGATTATAAATAAATGATTGAATAACCAACAATACAGGTGTTTCAATTCTTACCACTTCTTCTCTGTTCTACGATTCTTCTCTACTTTTATCTTTTCTTCAATTCTTCTCTGCTTCAAACTATTCTGTAATTCTGCTTTGCTTCAAACTGTTATGCAATTCTTCTCTTGCTTATGTCTGTTCAACATCTCTGAGTTTTATCCCACACTATTCATACTGTAATTTTACCTTTCTTACAATTCAACTCATTTTTCTAGTTCGAACAGCCACAATTGCACCGTCATTCCCCCATAATTTTTATGCCAACTGCCTCTTTCATTACACCTTGAATCTACTAGGGAAAAAACGCCTCAGCAACTGAATCGCCAGTCGTTCAAGAATCACGATTCAGTTCAGCTAACTGTATCATAACTGAACAGTTAATCATGAAGAGCAACAGTGGCCCTTCAATCAACTTTCCAAGTATCCAGCACCATTGGATTACAAGTGCAGGGTATCACGTTGATTTCCCGATTTCACATTTTGGTATTCTTGTGATGGGATTTCTCAACACTCCATATCGCGATCGTCGAAACTCCGAAATTGAGCTTAGCACCACTAGCTTCTTCCCCTCATGTGACCACCGGCGGTGACCACAGGCTGCACCAAAAGGCGCTTCACGATTTTACTGTGAGTCTCCTTGACTCCTCCAACTCTTGGTATCTGAAACTCTGAAATGGAGCCAGATCAACGATCCACACTCTCCCTTGATCAACGAATCAGATTGAATCGTGGTTTCGCGTTTCGCGATTTCAAAGGATAGAGCTCCTCCTTCCTTTGACTTTCCAATCAGCAAAAAGATGGCCTCTCACCACGTGTAGTCTGCATCCAACGGTCCACGACCCTCGATCCAAGGGTTCAGATCATTCCTCGATCTGACGACCTAGATCATTTCGGGATATCACATATCGCGAGTTCCCACACCATCCTCCGTTGACTCTTCCAATGTGCAAGTCATCGAAATTCTAGTCGCTCGCCACATGTCCTTCTTGAAGATGGACGATCCTCCTGCTTTCGGGACTTTGTAAGCCCGCTTCATCCTGCACTTAAAGATCGTGCTCCTTCTTCTGGATCCAACGATGGTCGGTCCTCGCGCTCAGATCCAACGTCCAAGATTTGTTCTCCTCTTTTGCGCGTTCCTCCTGTTTGTATTCAGATCTGACGGTCATTAGGAATTCTGAATGAGTGATCCAATGATCAATGTTTCTCTTCACTATTGATCTTTCCATGCCATCATCGTTGCGTTGTTGATCGTGCTGATCTCGCCATCAATGACAAACACACTGCCTTTTGTCTGTAAATATGCTAGCAAGTTATTCACGGGTTGACAGTGGGCAAGGCACGGATGTACACGGGTCGTAGAAGAGAAAAACACAGATATTCGTGGGTTGATAGTGTGTAAGTCATGGATTTGTGATTTTTTTTTAAGGAGGATGCTAGTACCAGGTTGTTGAGGCCGAGGAAGAGCGACAGGTCTGTAATCTTGTGTATCATGTTTGCTACATGATTAAAGGTATGTTTTACATGTGTTTTGAGGGTTGTGTCTCGATACATGCTTGAGGCATGGTTTGGAGATTTGGGCATATGCTTTGAGGTACACCTTGATGATGTTATGGTACATTGATTAGAAGCATATCTTGGCTATGTTGGTACCTGGTTTGGTATATGTCATGGTGATATTATCACATGCTTGAGGCACTTCATTGATGATATCTTATGGTACATGGTATATGGCATGATTGAGACATGTCATGAGTGACATGGTGTATGTTTGCGGCTACAAGATATGGTACAAGTTTTGGTACATGGTTGATGCATGATATGGTACATGTTTTGGTACATGGTTGATGCATGATATGGTACAGGTTTTGTACATGGTATGGTACAGGTTCTGGTACATGATTGATGCATGATATGGTACAGGTTGATGTGATAGAGTGGCAGCGACAAGTTGATGTGACAGAGTGACAGTGACAGGTTGAGGTGACAATGACAGTTACAGGTTGATGTGACAGTATCAGCGGTAGTGACAGGTTGACTCTACACTTATATTTCAGGATGGCAGACAAGGAAAGGGGGTTGTAGCCTCCTTTCGGTTGGACCAGTTGGAGAATACAAGGAGTTGGAGCTTCCTTTAGGTTGGAGCCTGTAAATTAAGGGGTCACAACCTCCTTCTGATTGGAGCCAGAGAATACAGGTAGTTGGAGCCTGTAAACTAGGGGGTTGGATCATCCTTTCAGTTGTAGCTGGAGAATTTAGGGATTTGTAGCTTCATTTAGGTTGGAGCCTTTAAATAGGGGGTTAGAGCCTCCTTCCATTTGGTGCTGGAGAATTGGGAAGTTGGTGCTTTCTATGAATGTATTCTTGATATATATATATATATATATATATATATATATATATATATATATATATATATATATATATATATATATATAAGAAAGCATTATGTGGTTTTCTCCCATTTGAGTTTCCACGTAAATTTTGGTGTATTGTGTAAATGTGGTTGTTTATTATGCACTTATGAACGATATTGTTTATGATGCAATGATATACTGAATGAATAAGTGATAAACTATTGAATACTTCTGATAAAGTTGAAGTTTATATTTATTGTGATTGAAAGTGGTAAAAAGTGGTCATACTGATTCACACCCCCCCTCTCAGTATTCCAACAATTATGTTCTTCTATAGTCATCTGCAACACATTTATGTCTTTTTGCTTTGTTAGCATCTCTTCTACGCTCCTACTCAACCTTAATGAAAAAATGAACTATTTTCCCTCCCTCTGTTAGGGTTCTGATAGCTAGAATTAGGGTTAGTTTTAGGGTTTCAAAACTTTATTGGAGCATCCACTATGATTATAGAAGTCTCTATTAGATTCCTCTATGTTAGTTAGTTCCTATATTCAAATTATGATGGGTTGACATGGTCCCCAATTATATTTGGAGTGTTACCTTGTTAGGGCCATAACTTTTGCATATGAACTTTATTTTAAGCACATGATATCTCATTGGAAGATCTCAATGAGAATAAAAATTTCTAGTTTGGTTGAGGCAAGCCTATGGCAACCCTTAGCCAACACTTGGCCCAAAAAGGTTGTTTAACCCCCTAAAAAATGTATTGGAAGTTAATGTCCCTGACAAACTCAAAATCATCTCTCGGATGTTGTGTATATTAAATTTTAATCTCCCTAATTTAGAGCATCAATAAATTCATATAATACTTATATAGATCCATTTTGGATAAGTACATTATCCTTTTTCTTTCAACACTAATCTATTTAGTTTCATAGAGTGTATGAGGTCAAAATTATGGCTTATGCTTATTCAATGTTTGTTTCCCAACAAAGTTATATCCTTTCGATAATTTTAACGATGCTCGCAAAAACTTAGAATGCCAAGCATGGTTATTAGTGAGTTGCTAGTTAGCTATAAAGCTCTATAGATATTGCATTTCAATACATTCAGAGTAAGCAACATTATCTAATGCTTCCATGTACATAATCTTCTCCCACTTTTATCATTTTGAAAACTTGGTATCTATATACTCACAAAAGAGTTTTTCATTATATTTATACATTTTTCCCACTTTAATCATTTTGGAAACTTGGTATGCTCACAAAATACGTATGCATAGTATGGTGAAGTAGGGATTTCTTTATGTAAAATACGTATGCATAGTATGGTGAAGTAGGGATTTCTTTATGTAAAATACGTATGCAACAATGTGTATTTTGCATATATGGCTACATTGTCACCTCAATGCGCAGAGGTTAAAGATAGTCTCGGCTCCTTCAGAGATTAGAAGGCAGCCCAGTATATCGTATATCGTAAGTGGTAGAAATAAGTGGCACCTATATATCGTAAATATGCCTGCCTGGTAGATTGTTATGGGATATGCATGCTAATATGTACGGCGCCCGTGGCCTAATGGATAAGGCGTGTGGCTTCTAATCAGGCGATTGTGTGTTCGAGTCCCACCGGGCGTTCTGTACCCTTAAAATAGATTATTGAATGCATAGCCTCAATCTAATGAAAGATCTTATATAATTTTCATGAAGAATATGGAATATTTTTTTTCCTTCCCAAGGGAACTAACTCTACCGTCTTCTTGAAAATGTATAAACCAGGCCAAAATGTACCCTTTAAGCTTAGTCTTCTCTGGAAATAAAATAGAAAAGAGATTGTCCCAGGTTCGAAATGGGGACCTTTCAATATTGGTTCACCCTTTGAGCTTGAACTTAGCTAAGTTCAAGTTTATGTTAGTTTATCAATTCATAACATAATAAGAAAAATATGAAATCAAAACAAAGCTTAAAAAAAAATTCAAAAAAAGAAGAAGAGGGCAATCAATATGAGAAATTAAAAAAGAAGAAGAGGGCAATCAATATGAGAAATTAAATATAAGTTTATGTTAGTTTATCAATTCATAACATAATAAGAAAAATATGAAATCAAAACAAAGCTAAAAAAAAAATTAAAAAAAAGAAGGCAATCAATATGAGAAATTAAATATGCAAAAGACATGACATCATTGATACTCCATTGAGGACAAATCTTTTTAGAATGGTTTGCATGATGATATGTGCAATAATTGTCCATTCTTACTTCTTCTAAGTTCAAGTTAAAATTTGAACGTTATGGAGGTTGTGGATTTCCTTTAAAATGGTTTGAAATTTTCAGGTTAGAAGTACCTTCTCTAGAATTCTTCTTCAAATCCACATTTTTGTTGGATAGCTTCTTAACTAAACACAAAACACTCTTCATGTATGTGGGTTCTTTATTTTGTGTCAACATTTATTTATTTGAATAGGTGGTTTGGATGAAGAAAGAAACTTCTTAAGAGCATTTGTAACCTTAACATCTTTAGCCCTAGGGTTTCTGGTAAAAATCAACATTTCTTTCTCCACATTTTAGCTTCCTCAAAATTTTAAACCAAAGTGGTATTCCCAACTCTTTTAACAAACATAGCAATGGATGCATGTAAAGTAGATGTATAGTGGTAAAAGATTGATTAAAATATTGTATTCGTGCTTTCTTATCCATTTTAATGGCTAATAATTATTTTAAAAGCATTGAGGGAGTTGATTCATCGCCAAACTTACCAATAAATGCCTTCTCAAAATCATCCCAACTTCTGATCGAACTTATAAGGAGGTTGAAATATCATGCAAAGGCTTTGTTTTTGAAGGTATAAGGGAACAATATGCACACCATGTATTCATGCTCTACATTCATTAACTAGACGGGTAGGTAAAAATTTTGTATGTGATCTTCTGGGAGGCCTAGCTTTAAAAGTATGCATTCAATATGTTTTGATAGGTCATGGAGTTGTACCAGTAGGTGTTATCACTGAAACTTCGTCCACAACATTGCACACAAATGGTTATAGAAATACAACAATGGCAACAACAATTAGTTTACCTACAGCCCTGGAATGCATTCTAAAGGAAAAAACTATACAATTGGGTCAAAAATTGACATCCGCAAATTCACCAAAGGAAGCATGCGCACAGTGTGCAGTGTGCGTGGGCCAACAAAGCCCTCAGAGCGCACAATGCGCCAAGTGCGCGACTGTGTACGAGAAAATCCGCGCACTTCTATGAACGACACATTTATGGATCCCGTTGCCCCCCCATCCACGTATGGACCAGCTTCCAACCTGATTTGACCTTCATATCTGAGCGAAATCCGAATGGGGGGTTGGTCAAGGACTAGAGGGTGCCCTAAAAGGCCCCTTGTTCACACCAAGAACCAATTACATTTTGCCTCAAAGAATTGTTATAAATAAGAGCCATGGGTGCACTAAGAAACCAAGATCTTCATAGTATTGTTATGTTGCCTCAATTCTCCCTTGAGAATCCTCTTTTCTCTTTGGAGCCTTCAATCATCATTGCAATAGGCCATTCCACTCACCTCTTGAGGGAATATGCATTGATTTTCTTCACCATTTTCCATTTTTCTTTCATTGTAAGAAGAGTTTTCCATTAGGGAACTCAAGAGCCCTCTCAATGAGGAAAATGGGACCCATAAGTCCTCATTTTTCTCTACGGTGTTTTTCCTACTAATCTATTGATCCATTGGTAGCATTATCTTGTTCATTGGTTGATTTTTATGGTTCTAAGTTTCTCATGCTTTCTAACTTTTATTTCTTAGTTGTTTTAGTTAGTTTCTTTGTTTATTACATGTGTTTGACTTGTTTAACTCATTCACAAACTTATGTCTTGTTTAGCAGGCTCATCTCAACATGAAATTGTTGTTGTTTTTCTCACCTAAGTGACAAAACCAACACAACAGGTTGGAAACCATATTGGGGATGTCCCACGCTACGGATGGGTTGATTGGTTCCACGACACATCACAACCTTTACAGCCAACTGCCACCTATGTATGGTGCACCTCAATATTTGCAACCATATGGAGGGTCATCTTATTACCATCCACCCCCTTACCAAAAACCATATCATGTTTCTCCCCCCCCCCCACCCATGAGTAGATCCTCACCGGTACCCATGATGTGTTTGGCCTCTCAACCAAGTTCAGGTTCACCTTTTACCTCAGCATATAACTTGGACACTAGTGAAAGCGCTTCACCTTCCTATGTGCCCTATGGATCATTGCCAAAAAACAATCCATACTTTCCATTTCTTGGTCCTCCACAACCGGTTGCCCCTCCACTAGGACACCCACATGTCGACCTTTTCTTTGTTCAGCCATCTTCCATTCAACAGATTCAGGATTTTGAACAATTGAATGCGGAAAATCTGTCCCATCAGCCGAATAATTCCAAGAAGAAAGGGAAAAATTGAAACAATAATAACCCAGGACCAGGATGAAATAACCCCCAACAAAACCATCCCGCTAGGGGCAATGAGAATCAAGGCAACCATAACCCCCAAGGAGACAATAACAACAAATGCCAAGGGAAGAAAAACAACAACAATCTCAGGAAGAACATCCCTTGCGCTCTTTGCATTGAGTATGGACATTATACTCACCATTGTCCCCAAATTGTTGACTTCAAATGAATGAAAGAATCCATGAATGTGCCACGTCCTCCAGCGTCGCTTGCCCCTCAGCATGCCCCACAATAGTACTTGCAACAACCACCCTCATTCGTGTTGAAAAACCCTATTCCACACCAAGGTGTGATGAATACCCAACAAGAGGTACACCCTGCCCCACCACAAATGGGGCATATCAAAACCCAAGGCCCATCCACCCTGGAAATCTGGCTGATCACAATATCCTCCTCACGAGCGAAGAAGAGATTCTTTTGCAAACACGCGGTCGCTAGTATGGTGTCCCCTTTGAATCTACTCCAACCACCTCGGAAGTAGATCCAGCTACAACTGGACACCCCTTGATGATTCCATGCCCTAATATTGAACCTACCATTCGTATACCTCACATTCCATCGCGACAAAATTTCAATAACCCTCAGGCTAGGGAAACACATAATTACAGCCTAGTCGACGGCTTAGCACAATCTCCTGCATCCAGGTCTGTATTGGAGGTCCTCCAAACATGTCCAACTTAGTGGAAATCCTTGCTTTCCGCCTTGGGGGCAGTCGACCCAGCTGATACTAGAATCATCACATTTGATCTAGATAGCAAAGAACCACGCCTCCCCGCCCTGGTATCTTTTCAGATACCAGTAAAGATTTGGAACATCGTAGTTCATTGGTGTATCATCGATGAAGGTGCATCCACATGCATCATTCCAAAAGTAGTATGGCAAAAGATTGGCTCCCCTGAGCTAGTACCATCCACCATCACTTTGAGAGCCTATGATGGTAGACCATCCTCCCCTGAAGGGCTCTTCCAAAATGTCCCTGTCGAACTTGGGGGAAAAACCATCCTCATCGACATTGAAGTTATCAACACTCTTCTTGATTACAATATCTTACTTAGATGTAGCTACATGTATGCTATGAAGGTAGTAGCCTCTTCTGTGTTTTGAACGATGATGTTCCCCCACAATGGGAAAATTGTCACCATCGACCAAATTACACATTATGAGCCTAACCAATCCACCAACATTAATAACATTATTCCTCTTGTCCGCACTAGCTCATATTCTTATTCACTCGTTGACATGGGTCCTGGAATTTTCAAGGACCCATCCTTGCTGGGGGCATACCATGAAGCACCACCTCTCCTACACCCTTCAACACAAGTGTGTGTCGTATCTTCTAATGGAACCGATATCGGAGACACCATTCCTCCCACTGAAACCTCTCCACACCTTGATGTTCCACCAGTTGAAAAACTATTACCTCAAGAATTCCTTGAGAACCCTACTACACCACTTATCCCTCATTCCCCCCCCCCCTCCAAGGGAAAATCCCAGTTTGGGAGACAATCCCTCAAGCCATTACTCAAATCCCCTTCTTCTATCCCCCACCTAGAGTCCAAGCATTCCAGGTAGCTGCGACTCTTACCCTTCCAAATATGGTGCTTTCCATCCCTGTATGGTATCTTCACCCACCAGCAATGGTTCCTCAGTCATCTCTCCCTCCTCATCCAGAGGGAATATCGATGCATATTCCAATGCAGGCTCTGGCTGCACCACCCTCACCCCCAAATGTTGGCACTACTGCCACTGCTGGGGGAAAACAAAAGAAGAAATAGCCCACGGCTCCACTTCCTCCCCGAGTTCAACCTCCTTGCGCACTATGTGAAAGAGAGGGACACCCCACTAATATATTTCCTACTCTTCCCGAGTTACACAATCTGATCCAACTCCCTCGAGCAACCACATTGCCTGCTTCTTCACTAAGAATGTCTAGTACAACTATTGCGTCCTCCACTATAGGAAGTAAAGGGTTGCGAACAAATTTCACTTGTGCCATATGTTTAGAATATGGCCACTACACTCATCATTTCCAAGCTCTACTTCAATTTCGCCAGACGCTAGCTGCAATACACCAAACATATCGGCCATAACCTTCTCTGCTACCCCTTACTGGTGTTCACATCACTAACATTAATTATGTCTCTTCATCAGTCCCTGAGCGGATGAGATGTCCTTGCACTCTCTATGACTCACTTGCTCATTTCACATACCAGTGTCCTTTAATTGTTGCATACCAAGGTCATCATTCAACCCCTATTCAACCTCATCCAACCACCTCACCACTCATACTGCACTCTCTAGATACTGTCAATATTACCTCCCCTGAACCTGAGTCACTTCCCATCGTTCTATGGTTCACAGATCGACTGTCTGAGGATATTCTCTCGAATCCTCCCAATTCTCTGGTAAATTTCCCACAAGAAATATTGCCCCCTACCACAGTTTATCACCCACTGTGTCTTGACATTTGGTTTATGCCAAGCAAGTCATCGCACCATGTATGCGATATCCCCTCTACGTCCTCGCCACTTGAGGACAATCACACTTTGACAGTCCCCCCTGTCACCTCCCCGTATCCCCTGTATTCTCTCATTTTCCACTGCGACGAAGATATCCTAGAGGAACTCACTACCCCCGATTTCCCATGGAATGTGCTCCATCACCGAGCGCTTTTTTTCTCACAAGAGGCCTTTCACCCTCCTAGTCAAGCCTCCATATGTGCAATCAAAACCAAGGATTTTATTCCTCTAGGGCATATAGATTGGTTCAACAACCCTATCCCTTCCCCGGATGCTTTTGAAGAAGGAAACATGGCCAATATTTCCCCCACTGTCAAAATCAACATTTCCATCAAACCGGGAATCATAGAAGAAATCACCATTGGCGCCGCATGCTCCCCTGAAGAACTCACAGCTTACAAAGCTCTCTTTTAGGAATACCATGATATTTTTTCCTGGTCATATATGAAGATTCCCAGCCTCGATCCTTCTATCGCCGAACATCACATTGACACATGGATAGATGTCACCCCGGTTCGTCAAAAGCATCACCCCCTTCACCCTTCCCAAACTGCGGCTATCAAAGCCAAAATTGACAAGTTATGTGTTGTTGGGTTCATTTACCCCATTGTGTATACCTCATGGGTCTCCAACCCCATCCCTGTTAAAAAAAAACAGGGCACTATACGCGTCTACACAGAATTTCACGATCTCAACCATGCTTGTCCCAAAGACAACTTCCCAATCCCTTTCATTGACCAAATTATCAATGACTGTGTTGGCCATGACGTATTTTCCTTCATGGATGGGTTCTCCGGCTACAATCAAATACAAATCCATCCAACAGATTAGTATAAAACCACTTTTACTACCCCTTGGGGTACCTTTGCTTATCGTGTCATGCCTTTTGGACTCAAGAACGCAAGTGCTATGTTTCAACATGCCATGACCTATGTTTTCCATGATCTTTCTCGCATCATCCTTGCTTATTTGGATGACCTCACTGCTCGTTCCAAAAAGTGAACTCGACATTTAGACGACTTATGCATCATTTTCCAACGACGTCACCGTTACAATATCCGCTTGAACCCCCTCAAGTGTGTATTTTGTGTCACTCTCGGACACCTCCTTGGGTTCATTGTCTCCCAACATGGCATCATGGTGGACCCCCTCAAGGTCTAAGCTATCACATAAATTCCACCACCTAAGAATTTATGGCAACTGCAGAGCCTACAAGGCAAAGCCAACTTTTTACGTCGCTTTTTCCAAGATTACACCACTCGCGCAAATGGTTTCCTCCGCCTACTGCATCATGATATCCCATTTCGATGGGATGAACATGCTCAAACCGTGTTTGATGATTTTAAATCATACCTATCCAATTCCCCTTTGATTAGTCCCCCAGAATATGACCACGATTGCATCCTCTACTTATCATCCTTAGACGTCTCAGTAGCAGGAGTCCTCGTCCAATTAGGGGATGACGGGCGTGAGCATGTCATTTACTACATCAGTAAAAATATTTCAGGGCCACCCTTGAAATATAATCATGATGAGAAACTCTCCCTCGCAGTTGTCCTCACAATCCAAAAACCGCGTCACTATATCCTGCTTCGAACTACCAAGGTCGTAGTAGATTCCAACCCCATGCAGTACTTTCTTAGTTAACGACAAATTAATGGAATTTTTTTTTGATGGATCATTATCCTCCAGGAATATGACCTAGAGTTATCAACTCCCAAAATAAAGAAAGCGCTCGTCCTCGCCGAACTCATTATGACTTTTTCCCTCAGATGCTAAAGCTTCCCCCGTCAATATGGATTTCCTGACGAACACCTCTTCTTCATCCCCTATGATGACCCCTGGTATGGTGACCTCCTCGTCTACCTTCGGACACAGAAGTTTGGGTCTCATCTTTCTTGAGACGATCGTTGACGCATCCACCATCAAGCCCCTCGCTACCTCCTCATTGGAGACGTCTTATATCGACGTGGAGTCAACACCATTCTTCGTCAATTTTTGACCATTGGAAAAGCTAACAGAGTCTTGAACGATTGCCATAGAGGCGCTTGCGATGGTTACCTCTCGGGTATGTCCACCGCCCAAAAAATCATTTGAGCAGGGTACTTATGGCCCACGTTGTTTCATGACTGCATCCACGTTGTCAGACGATGCAAAAAATTCTAGCTCTATGCAAACAAAGCATGAGCTCCACCCGCTCTTCTAAATCCAGTCATCACCGTTGGCCCCTTCTGCAAATGGGGCATAGACTTCATGACTTGCAATCCTCCATCCAGTAATGGACATAAGTACATTGTCGTGGTAGTCGATTACTTTACCAAATCGTCCGAAGTCATGCCCACTTTCCATAATACCGCTGACACAACAACGCATTTTTTATTCAACCACGTCATTACCCAATTGAGAGTCCCACTACAGTTAGTGTTTGATCACGATAAACACTTTAAGAATGAGATCTTCGTGGAAATTTCCTCAAAGTTAGGATTGTCCCATGAGTTTTCCTCCCCATACTACCCTCAGTCCAACGGGAAGGTCGAGGCTGTCAACAAATCCCTAAAAACCATGTTGCAACATATTGTCAACAAACAAAAGACCAACTGGCATCATATGTTGTTTTCCACGTTATGGGCTTATCGCACGACAGTCAAAATTTCCACCGGTTTTACTCCATTCCACCTTGTCCATGGGATGAAGATCTCGTCCTAGCCTACAATATCGCCCATGATACTCTCGACCATCGAAAATGCCAGTCATTATGGCATGGACCCTACATCGTCCAACACTGCCTCACTAAATGTGCATATACATCCTGGCCTCTCTAGAAGGATATCCTCTCAAAGAACCCGTCAGCGGGTTGTACTTAAAGAAGTTTTACGTCTGAGCATAGCCATTCTACCTTAGGTTTTTTCTTTGTACACATTTGTAGAGTTTTTAGTCTTCTTTTTTGCCACCACTCCTCATGTCTGATCTACCATCCGTATTATTTACATATGCATCATTCATCAACCTACCACATGAGTTACGCTGACGATGCTAGCAGGGATGATTTTAAGGATGGAAATTTATTTTAAAATGTAGAAACCTTGGCGAATCTTACTAATCCTTCATATGCCAACTATAAATGTTTGGCTATATTTTTGTAAAAATATTCAAATTTCTAAGGATTTTATATAGTTTT
>ML808673.1:260188-276706 GCA_009831015.1 Picea engelmannii | reverse complement strand
GATATGATAGTTCAAAAAGGGAAAAGACAGCAACCAAGAAGGAATTTAAGAAGAATAAAAAAATAGCAATGGATTTCATTAGGGAAGGATTACCTAATCCGGTAAGAAAAAAGGTTGGTAAATGTTCATCAGCCAAATAAATTTGGGATAAGCTACATGACATATATTCTTCACACATCGCAGATTCAGAAAATGCCAAAGAAGATGCAGATACAGATCAACAAGAATTATGTTCACCATGTCAAATAGATTTAGAAGATTAAGAGTACATAATCACCAGAGGTATATTGTTTTGCTTTAATTGTGAAAAATGCAGACATCTTGAAATAGAATTCCATGAAGGAAATGAGACAGAAAAACTAATTGAAAAGGAAGACAATCATGTAGTAGAATTTATTAGTGCTTTAGATGAACTAAGAGAAGAAAACAAGTCAGTCAAGAAAGAATTGATGAAACAAAAGGAAAGTGTCCACATTTTTTAAGAAGCACAACAAGTCGTCAAAAACTTAAGAACTCAGCTAGAAGAAGCCATAAAGATCGAAGAAAATCTTAAATATCAAAAGCCGTATTTGGAAGTGTTGGCATAGGGGCATACCTGGGGTTCAACGCTACAACAGCACACCAACAAAACCCTAACTACCGGCCCTTTCGACAACACCTGTGAACCAAATGAAGTCTCACCTGAGGTAGAGGCAGGGGTGGTTGCAAGACTCAGGCATATACAACCTTAGCTAGGACACAGCTCTATGATTATATCACTTACAGAGTACTTAGCATAGATCATTCATCAATATTCAACCCTTATTATACTTCACAGATATTACAGAGCATCGCAGCATTCACTTAGATCTAAGGTATTTCAGCACTTAGCAACAGTGAAACAGATCAGATCCAATAGATCATCACTAAGCATCTTCATACATGTTATATCTAACATTACACACATCTAAGAAGCACAAAGCATAAGTAGATCCATCTAAATATATCAAAGAACTTTTCAAAAGTAGGGATAAACACATCAAGTCAAATAACAAAGCATAACACATAGATTTACGTGGTTCACCCCCTCCCTGGGGCTACATCCACCAACTCATCTTCTTTATTAGAGTCTTCAATCAGTTACAAGCACAAAGCCATAGAAACCCTTCTTTTCATAGGACAGAATATTTGCGCAGCTCGCTAGATCCTTATTTCTTTCCTTACAGCACAAAACCTTTTGATCACACAGATCCCATATTTTCACTTAGCCTATATCACATAGATACAATCCTACTCTACTAGATACCTAGACGTCTATTTATACATTTACAAAAGTGGGCATAAGCGTGGGTGAACCCACAGGCCGACATCCCTTTCCCATTACATATTCCCAAAACCCAAAAAGGGGCCCAAAAGTGGGCCAAGATAACATGATCTTTGCTTCATCTAGCACTCCATCTTCGACAAGTTGTCGAAGTCCCAAAAAAGGTCAAACATGACCAAGTAACTCTGAGACTTGGTCAAGGGCCAACAAGCCCCCAACACTCACCTGTGACTCATCCCGAGTCACTCTGGTCTGTGTAATTCTGCCTCGAATGCCTTGAGCTTGGCTCGATATGCTTCGACCTGCTGTAGTTCGATGGCCTCTTGCTCAGTGAACTCCTGGATGAGTGTGTCATTGACTGGTCCCTCTAGACGTTGTTTTGCTACACTCACAACCTGTTCAAGTTATACTCCTTGGTTTTCAGCTTCAGTGAATAGTTGACATGCCTTCTCTTGCACTGGTTGAATTCGTTGAGAGACTTCCATCACTTTACTCTGAATCAATTCAATCTATTATTGGGTCGTGCATTTCTCTGGAAACCTCTTCATTCTTTCGACTGGTGACAAGGCCTTTAGTTGCGCTTGTAACATATCTTCATGCTCCTTTGCTTCTTGGAGTTGTGACTCCAATGCCTGTAACTCTGGATTCTTCATGAGGGTCTCATATGTTTGAGTGCTCCTGGAAGTCGGTTGCTTTCATTCCAATTCAAGGGATTTCAATCTTCCAACTATGCTACAGGCAGTTGCCTCTCTTAGGTCTCTTATATCTTGAGGAGTCTCGGGCATAGTACAAAGTTCCAAATCTATGATGTGTTGTTGAAGCTACTAGATCACTCCTTCCAGTTGTGCCTCCTGCTATCGAATCCATTATTTTGTCTGGACTTTGATGACTGTCACAGAGAGAAGTTCTATGTGAACCTGTTCCTATACTTCAAGTTGGTCTGCAAGCAATTGTTCCTTGTCTTTTTGTAGCGTTGCTTTCTCTTTCTCCCACTTTGTTTGCAAGGATAGTTTTTCTCGTTCTGCATTACTGCGTTGTTCTAGCAGATCTTTCTGGGCCTATGTCAAATCCTAGGTGGCTTGCATTGTCTCTTCCTGAGCTCTTCGAAGGTGAGATTCAACTTTATTGATGATTTGGTGCAATTGGGTTGGCTCATCTTTTGGTTATTTTGTTCCAATTGTCAAGGGCGTAGTAGAAACTGCACAGCTAGACTGTAGTTCATGTTTCACTTCTTGAAGTTCACCCTTGATCCAGCTGAATACCTCCTTCTGCTTCACTTCCTTCCTTTCTGCGATCTCCAGTGAAGCGTCATTTAGTGCAGTGACTAAGAAGTCGAAGTCGTCTGAGGTGAGGGTAGTCTTAAACGTAGTCCTGATGGCTTTAACTTTCTTTTGGGATGAAGGATTTGGTGGGGTAACCTTCCTTTTATTGGATGGATCCTCCTCCTCTCTAGGTGGAGTAACTTCACCTTTGTTTTGCTCAACTTTTGTGCCACCTAGATCTCCACCATCATCTCCCTGCTCAGGTGAGATCGAAGTGGTCTTCGTCGATGTGCTATGGACATCTTGCACTTCGCCATATTTATTTGTCTTTCTTGGTCCAGGTGTGTCTGGCATAGTTTTGGGCTCTCCACATCAGACATCTCTACGGGGTCCGTTGGAACAAGGAGGTCCACCAACCATTCCTTGGTAATATCCTCCAAGTCATCTTCTGTCAACTTCTAGTATGACTAGAGTTGTTGTTTCTTCTCATTAGTGTGCATTGTAATATAGGTGAAGTGGTGGTCCGCATTGAATTTCATCAAGTGTCTAAACCTGTAAAGTGTGTTCGGGGTGATGCGCGGTGTAGACTGGATTGCGATCTTCAAATGGTTGTAATAGGCGTGGAAGACAGCATTGGACTGCCACTGCTTTTTCATGTCGTTGGAGTACCACAACATACATAATTTCATGGCCAGTGATTCGAAGGGTTCAATATCCCTGAAAGTGGTGCCTTCTAGTAGAGCTCAAGTGATGAAAGCGATCAGTATGAGAAGCCAACTAAAGTGGAACTCATACCCTTGGTCGTGCGCTTCTCTACAATCAAGCTCTAGTTGGTTTACAAGGTACTGCGCCCAGTTCATCTGTAGTCCCTCCGTGCACTTTCCTGTGAGTTCAACTACGAATCCAGTCACTTGGGTTGGTCTATTCTTTCGAACTAGCTTTCCCATGATTAGATAACAGGAAAGACGCATTGTGTCGCTCTAGATAGAGGCTACCTTGTAACCTCGTGTGCCCTTCTTGACATCGTCGTAAGTCTCTTTAATCCTCTGTGCTAATGCTCGGTCTGAGGACTTTCCAGGGTAAGACTCCCATGGGTCAGGGCCTTGCATACTAAGCCCTATGATCTTATTGATCAAGGTCAAATCCACAGTGATGTGGCATTTCAATCATAAGTATCCTCTGTGGTAGCAGGAAAGCAATAACTTGACGCATACATTGACTTCATGGTGTCTGTCGAATTGTGGGATCTTCATCACATTGAGTAGTGTGGACTGAGCGAGGTTCTGGGTCCATGACTGTGGGATAATCTTGGAATTCTTGCCTTTGGTCCTGGTTAAGTACCTATCTAGGGCCAACATGTTGTAAGCTTTATGATCTCCAAGGTTGAATTCACTAAATTTCAGTGGTGTGATCTTATCCTGGTCGGCCCGAACTGCGCACACCCCTTTCGAAAAGTACATGGTGATCTAAGTATACTCAAAGTCTCAAGGTACACTATCATTATTGATGGTGTCACTTAGAGGTGGTAGGTAAGACTGTAGAATGCATGGAATAAGCTTGGCATTCACGATGTCGTCTCTGTGCTTTGCCCCTTTCTCATCGATCGGTCGGGATGGATCGGCGTGAGCAGTGGAAGGAGAGGTTTGCAATCCTCTTGTCGACGATGCTTGGATTCATGTAGATAACCCTCGCTCTGATATGATTCTCTCATTCATTAAGTCAATCAAAACTTCTTCGACTACTTTCTCTACAACGTTGAGCTCGTCTGACATACAAGCTCAAGGTTAATTAGATAGGGTGTGAACTGAATTCAGAGACTACAATGAAGGGTATGGGAACAAAGCAATGATGAAAGTGAAAAATAATCTCAGGCTTTGTCTCAAATTCTCAGTTAGAAAAAGTATTCTCGGTGTGTGGCGCGACGGACTAAATAAGAAACTTAGCAACGGTCTACTTGCAATGGGTATGAGGTGTCATTAACTCATGTTCTATCCATTATGGCATGGTCTAACAATATAGTGGTGAACCATAAATGCTTTACGACCCGTTCGAAGTGGCAGTCAAATGGTTATATCGACTTCCAACGGCTATATTGCTTCGCATCGGCGAAGTGGCCTATGTCGCTGGTCTGATATCTCGATGAAGTTCAAATTCTGCAAGTTTTCCTTCTGTGAGGCTCCCTCTGGAATATTTTGTATCTTGTTGATCTTAGCTCACTTTTTACTTATCTTCCTAGCCCTCTTTCCAGTGAGCTTTGACTCAGTGATTCTCTTCCCATTCTGATTCTTATTTTCCTTGGACATAGTCACTTCGCGCTGCTGATATTCTCTCCTAAGACTCAGGGGTAATACTTCGTCTATATCTGAGACAGATACTTCAATCTTCTGTGAATCCTCTAATGCTCTTGTATCTTTGACATCTAGGCTTCTAGTGTCAAATAGCTTCGATTTGTTTTCATGTTCTTCAATCAACTGGGAGATCCTTTTGGTCATGAAATCTATTAACTCTTGTCTCTGTTGTTCTAAAACCTTTTCTTCTTCCTTCTTTCTATCTTGATCTCTTTCAATCCAATTTTTTCCAAGTAACATAGTAAACGGGGCGATGTCCTCAATAAATTTGATAATCTCAAAATCTTCCTCTGTCGAAGTTTCATTAGAATTCATAGATATCTGAGTGAGCCTTCCGCATAGGGTTACCAGTTTTCCTCTAAATAGTTTTATTTCTCTTAATGAAGGGATCATAGCAGGCCTTCCTATAGCTTCCCAAGTTCTCTCTAGCATAATGTTCACTTGTGTTTCTTCATCAAGAACACAGTCAATGTCGAAGTCTCATATTCTTACCTCGATGCATTCTTTTTCTTTAAAGATCTCTGATAACCTAATATGTCGGTGGTCATTCAAGGTGTCTTTCATCTGTAGTAACATCTTCTTTGATTCTTTCTGGGGTTCTGTTATTTCTATATATTCCTTAGGGTTTTATTCATTCAAATTCATTCTTTCAAGCTTAGCAATCATTCTAGGGCAATCCAACACTTCATGGTCCAAATCTTTGCAACATAGGCAACTAGATCTTCCACCAGGGAATTCCTTAGCAAGATGTCCCAGTTTTTTGCAACTGTAACATAGGGTTAATCCTCTCTTTCGTTTAAATGTTCCCCAACTTCTTCTGTATTGCGCACCAGGATCATGGTAGTTGTCCTGCAAAAAATTCTTTCTAGGATCCTGCATCCATTTGTTAGTCCAAACATTTTTTGTATGCATAGGTATAACATATCTATCATTATGCTTATCAGATTTATTCATATCAAACTTTATTTCATCTATCAGTGGCCCAGTTTTTAAGCTAGGATAGAATCTATCAAACATACCTAGATCCATACTCTAGAAACAAAAAATTTAACTTATCTTACTTTTGCAGAGCAAAAAGATTTTAGATCTAGTACTTTTAACTATTCTTACCTTTATCAGAGAACAGAGCTTACAGGTCTTACCTCTTTTCTACAGATCTGACCTCTTTTCTTCATAAACTTCCACTTTTACTTTTCTTAGAGCACAAAGCATTCGGATATCGCTTCTTTTCTTTAGATCTAGCCTTCTTTCTTTAGCACTGAGATTTTCAGATCAAGTGGAATACTGCGCACTAGGGCACAGATCCACGCACAGAGCTTCCATAGTTTCAGGATGAATATTTGCACAAAGCTTCTTCTTCCTCAGTTCCCAGCAATCACAATTTTAGGTCCTGACAATGGAACCATTTGTTGGCACAGAGGCAGACCCAGGGTTCAATGCTACAACAACGCACCAACAAAACCCTAACTACTGGCCCTTTCAGCAACACCTGCGAAGCATATGAAGTCTCACCCAAGGTAGAGGCAGGGGTGGTTACAAGACTCAGGTGTCTGCAACCTTAGTTGAGACAAAGATATGTGATTATATCGCTTACAGAGTACTTAGCATAGATCATTCATCTATATTCAACCCTTATTATACTTCGCAGATAGCACAGAGCATCGCAACATTCACTTAGATCTAAGGTATTTCGGCACTTAGCAACAGTGAAACAGGTCAGATCCAGTAGATCAGCACTAAGCATCTTCATACATGTCAGATCTAACATTACACACATCTAAGAAGCACAAAGCATAAGTAGATCCATCTAAATATATCAAAGCACTTTGCAAAAGCATGGATAAACACATCAAGTCAAAGCACAAAGCATAACACACAAATTTACGTGGTTCACCCCCTCCTTGGGGCTACGTCCACCAAATATTGTTCTTTATTAGCGTCTTCAATCGGTTACAAGCACAGAGCCACAGAAACCCTTCTTCGCATAGGACAAAATATCTGCACAGCTCGCTATATCCTTCTTCCTGGCCTTACAGCACAAATCCTTCTATATCTTCACACAGGGACTTGCACTAAGCTTTCCAAGTCTATACAAAATGCACAAAACCTTTTGATCACACAGATCCCATCTTGGAACTTAGCCTATATCACATAGATACAATCCTACTCTATTATATGCCTAGATGTCTATTTATACATTTACAAAAGTGGGCCTAAGTGTGGGTGAACCCACAGGCCGACATCCCTTTCCCATTACATATTCCCAAAACCCAAAAAGGGGCCCAAAAGTGGGCCGAGATCCCGTGATCTCTGCTTCATCTGGTGCTCCATCTTCGACAGGTCATTGAAGTCCCAAAAATGGTCAAACATAACCAAGTAACTCCAATACTTGGTCAAGGGCCAACAGGAAGCCAACATAGCAGCACGAAAGGAAGAAGCAGAAATGAGAGAGAAGATATTGATAGATCATCTTAAGGAAAGAACTAATGATCTAAACCATCTTGAGGCAAGGTTTGGTCAAGAAGAGAAAGGACTTGAAGAAGAAATAATCACATTAAAAATTCAGCTTGAAGAAGCGAAAAGAACAGAAGAAGTCATGAAGTCTCAAATAATGAAGAAAGAAGAAGAGGTTGAGAATCTTGAAGAAGAAGTTGTCACATTGAGAAGTAAAATTTCCAAGCTCAACAAGAATGTTGAAGAGACAGAAACATCCACATCAGTTATAGAGAATGAAGAGAAGCACTCTAGGTTGCTAAAAAAGAAGAATGAAGAAAATAAAAATAATTATGGAGAAGTACTCAAAGGAAGGAATCATGGTCAACCAGAATCTAAGAAAACTACTAAAGATACGTCTTCAAGAAGACCATCCATGTTCAAGCCACAAAGAAGATTCAATCATGATCATGATCAATCAAGGCAGAAATTCAAAAGGACTACACCACAAATATCACTCACTCCCAAGTATGCAAATTTCTTTTATGGTCATTGTTTTTATTGTAATAATTTTGGACATAAGGTTGTAGATTGTGGGGATTATAAAATAAATGTTCAAGAAAGAAATTCCTATGTGGCCCCACATAACATTGAATGTTACAAATGTCATAACTATGGACACATAGCTAGTGATTGTAGAAGCATGATCTATACTTCCATGAAAGAGAACATTGATATCAGATATAAGAAAGTATGGATAAGACAACACGAAGAACATGTGAACAAATACCAAGTCCCAGAGATCGCAAGATTGGCAATAAAACAAGATGAAGAAAAATCTACAGAGAAAAAGAAAGATGTCAGATACAGAAAGGTTTGGAAAATAACTGAAAGAAAAGAAGGACATGTAAATAAGGAATAGGTTCAAGAGATTGTAATTTCAGGCATTGTAGTGAAAGATGAATCCACATACAGAAAGAAAGAAGTCAGGGCTCAGAGAAATGATGAATCTACCTATGAAGATGATGATGAATACACATCAGAGCAGGAATTGTTTTGAGCCATTTAGCTTAGAGACTCCCAGGTAATATGAATATTAGATAGGGGGAGTCTATGTGGTAGATGTGACAGACCAAAGAACCATCCTTCGAGCAGCTTTCAAAGTTTGAGTAGACAGATCCAGAGAATTCAGTTAGTTGAAGTACAATCAGTTGTAGTAGTAAATACTTCATGATAGTATAGTGATAAATGGGTCAGCATTATGGAGAGTTGTGCAGTAGAGTCTTGGACAGTATGGACAAAGATGGATTCATAAGAACGCTTAGCAAGTTTGGACAGATATATAATAGTGGATGAGAGCATGGATTCATATATTGGTTCAGAGAGTGGTTCAGAGACAAAGGAACATTATCATAATGGATGACAATTACACAAGAATTGGTTCGAACAATGCTAATGGATTCCAAATTGACAGATATTTCTGGACACATATCTGTTCACATTCAAATCAAAGTAATTCTCAGAAACAACAATGACAAAACTGCCTACGAGATATGGAAAGGAAGACCGGCAAATGTGAAGCACTTCAGAGTATTTGGAAGAAAATGCTACATCAAAAGAGAAGATGGAAGACTGGTCATCTTCTAGATTCGTCATCTCCTCACTCTCCTATGCAGTTACAATCTTTCCTCATTCTAAAATCTTCATTTTCCCGATGCTCATGTCTTCATTTGGACTCTTCACCTCCTCTCTTTCCTGTCAAAGAGAAATATAGTCAAACAACAGTAATAAAAATATATAAATTTAATTATATTTGAAACATTAACAATTATGTAAATTAATTAAAATCCAAGAAATTTTTGAAGTTCATTAAACAATAAAAACTATTTTGGATTATACCTCAAGTCCTAAGCTTTCCAACGAGCTCTTGTTTTCCCGATTTGACCGTCGAAAACTCGATTTATGAGCTGTGGAACAATTCACAACCAATATCTAAGCAAAATCGTGCCTCCTCTTTTCTCAAATTTTTCAATCATTTATGTTGTCAATATGAAAAAACATAATTCTTCCAACATATTTTTCACTCCTCCATCTTTCCAATGAGACATATCATGCCCAATTTTTCCTCTTGAAACTCAAGATATGGCTCATGAAAGTGCGCACTCAACAATCGTTGATCTTATCTCAGGGTAAATCTTGATCGTTGATCTTATAAACTTAATGTTTTATCCCACGTGCATTGTGGGAAGTGATTGCAAGGAGTTTATAGTATTTTTGTCTCCCAAGGTTATTTTTATGTGGAGTTATGGGAGGTATGGAATGTTGAACCCGCGTTAATGGTTTTCCCTCGATGGAAAAAACCAAAAATAATCTAAAAAATAAAAATCCTGGTGGAATAAAATAATATGAAGTTTAAAATCCCGATGGAATAAAATAATCCAAAAATAATTCCTTGATCGTCAGGCTCCGAAAAATCAAAAGTAAATAATAGTAATAGTAATAGTAATAAAGATAATCCAAAATCCGATCGGGAAAACGATTTTGGGAGGAATAATTCGGGAAGGAAATGTCCAAAAGGGTTTCGGGAAGATAATGTCCAAAAGGGTTTCAGGAAGATAATGTCTGAAAGTAAAACCCTAGAAGTAAAATCTCGATCGTGAAAAGTTGATGGGAGATGCCTGAAACATGGACCCAAAATGGTAAGCCTGAAACATGGACCCGAAATAGTCATTCAGGGAAAATGTCCTAAGGGTGTTTTGGGAAAATTTATTGAAGGTGAAAACCCAATGGTATGAGCCCAAAATATGAAACCCAAAATAAATAATCCCAAAAAATCGTAATAAGATAATATAAATAAAATACACTTTCAGAATTTCAAAAAAATTGTGCAAGTGAAGGTGAAAGCCAATCCCTGATTGGTAATTCCCAATGGTAAATCCTCGATGGGTGATTCCCAATGTTGTGAGACCAAAATGTAAAATCCCAAAAGTAAAAATAAAAATAAAATAAATGAAATGCAAATTAGAGCTAAGTGAAATTTAAAAACATGTTGGGATTGGGAAATTAAACCATGGATAAAATAATGAAAATTAAATTAAATAAAAACCATATCCAAAATAAAAATGAAATAAATTAACATAAATAAAAATGTACAAGCTCATATATACAAAAGAAAATCTGGATGGGTAATGGGAAATGAGGTTGAGTTCTGAATCTAAATCAAGGTCCCAAATATAGATCAAGGTTCTACAACTAGAAATTCAGGAAATATGAAAAGGCATATTATGAGAATTCTAGATGTATGGAATAAGATTAATGTGACCATTAAAATGAAATATCTTATCCGAATATTAAAAATTCAATGATGGCTAGGTCGAATGAGATGGGATTGTGGATGAATAAAATAATTACAACTTCAAAGAAAATTGGGGTTTCAGGTAAAACAAAAGGCATGCATCTAATGAGTAATGTGACCTCAAGGTTATATCAGCGGAGGTCATGATTCCACATATGGCATCTAGGTTGGTGAGAAAGATACTTGGATGGTGAAAACTCTGGATGTCAAGATTTTGAATGTTGAGTCAATGATGATTAAAATCTTGGATGAGCTTGGATCAAGATGAATAAGATTAAATATTTACTATAGTCGTGCATTCCAAAGTTGAAGTGGACAAGTAAATAAATTGGGGTTTCCCAAGATAAACTTGAGGTTTCCATGATTTGGCAAGGAGTTCCGAGGCTACTATGGCATGCACAAAACTTGAGGTTTTTCTCTCATCTTTCTCTTCTTCTTCTAGGGTTTTGGCATACTTTTCCCCTGAAAGAATTATCCAAAAATAGTTAATCCCAATATTAGTATCAACCCATATATTCAAAGTAAACTATAAACACCGGATTCCCAAGAGCAGAGTTACAGATGTAGATCCATAGACATAAAAACATTAAACAAGTATGTTTCTCCTATCAAAAAAAACCATTCCTTCCTTAATGATATGATGATATTGAAAATCAATGTGTGAGAAATGGAAGTGGTTCAGTTATCAAAAATTTAAATGTAAACCATTTACATGTAGGACTAATATTAACAGCTAAGCAATGGAAAACTAAAATCATATCTATGAAATGAGTAGACACTTGTGGCACTATAATATACTTTACAATTCATTGCCCCAAGTTCTTAAACCATGTTATGAACATAAGGTAATGAGGCTTCAGCATGATTCATCGTTTATTTTTGTAGTCAATGGATTCACATTCTAGTGCTTTGTTTATTCATTATTAAATGCTAGGAGAATCAAATAGAAGGAAAGTAAAGAAAAAGATCGAGAGAAGAAACCACTCTTCTTAGTCACACCTATCCTACACAAACATAAGCATTGAGTAATAAAAAAGATGTAATGTGTGATGATCTTCTCTTTTATTAAGGTCAACTCTTCATTTCTCAATGATGCAGTGAAAAGAGAGTTCAAGGAAATGGATAATAAATCAACAATATCTCAAAAGAAAATTCCCCTCATAAGGAAAAAGGTAGAGCATTAAAACTTGCAATCAAATAGGATCAGCAATATGTTCAAATCCATTAAAACCAGCTAATGACATATAATTTAACCCATTAAGAGGAGTTCTTGCCCAATTTCTTGCAAAATGAGAAATGAACAACCAGAAGAAATCAAAATGAAAGCATAACTATGTACAAGAAGATGATTAGATTGCATCCTCAATGGAATGTTACTCAATCTTGTTAGACAAGGAGCGATAATAATTTATAGAGGTCATCCTTGGCTAATAAGACTTAAACTTAGGATTCCTTAATATCATTATCACATTGTAAGACCATCCTTCAATTATCTTTCCTCAACCATACCATGTATTGATATTTTGTTGTTTTGACTAAACTATGGAAACTCTTTGATCTACTTTGAACACCACTTCAAACCAAAGTACAGGATAAATGAAGTCATCGTAGAAAAAAATAAGTTAAATAGAAATCAAACACTAGCTCAGAAGAGTCAATAAACATGATCAATGGGTAAAAGTGTTTCAAAAGACTATTTACAAAGATCATGTCAAAGGATAGAAGGAGCATTGAAGAACATAAAAAATTTAAAACAACAAATATATCTTGAGCGAAGAAAACATCCTCAAAGAAAAGAAATCTTTAAAAATCTAAACCCCTAACCCCCTAGGTAGTAAGAGAATATACAATAGGCTTATAGTAGTAGTAGATTATGCATTAGAGCTCAAAAAATTTATAGGGTTCCCTTTCATTTTTCTTATAAAAGAAAATAAAAGGGGAGATGGTGTGGCCACAAGAGCCTGGATTGGTCATAAAGGTCAAGGGGGTTCATCATATAATTCCAGGTACTTTACTCTATCCTATTTCATGCATTTAATAATATATCTTGTGAATTTGAGAAATATAGATTAGTTTCTTTGCTTACTCTATCGGTGAGATCAACCCACTCACAGAGGATTTTTCACACAAATAGGGAGGGTATGTTAAAATCCTACCTTAACCTCCCTACCTTGGGATGCCTAGGATTTAGTCAACTAATGTACAAGGCCATCTTATTTGAATAATTCCCATTATATATTTAGTGGGTACTCACTTAATATAAATGGGTTTTTCTTATTAAATAACGCCCACTAGGTGTTTGGTGCTCATCAATGATATCCCCACAAGTGGTTAGGGTTTCTCTAGCAAGAAATTGTTTATATAGCTAGAAGGTTTATGTAATGTTTTGTCAAGGATCTATATTGTATTAGAGATCTTCTCAAAGAAATTTTCCCCCACGAAGAGGCTTTTGAACATTTATCTCTTTTGGAATTATCATTACAAGGGTTATATTATGTAGGTATAATGTCATTGTCTCTTGTATTTGCTTTTTCACACTTATATTTATTTGAATATTGTTGATTTTTTTTTTCTACTAATTAATTACATTTCAATGCTAACATTCATTACACTTCTATGCTCATATTATGTGGTCAAAATATAAACCACCTTCTTTTTATAGGACTAGACTATTGGTCTAGAGATAAGATGAAACACATAGTCAAAACTTGACTTCCTATCATCTCCATCTTCAACACAATCCAAGTAGGGTGTAATTGGCACACTAGTTCATACTTTTATTGCAATACTTTATACCGATCTAATAAGTACCCTTGATATAGAGAACAATCATCTTTGAAGTATTATGTGGCTCTCCTTTGTATCCTGCATGAACCTAGAGACCACATTAATAGAAAAGGAAACATTAGTTCAACTATGAGTAAGATGAATATGGCTACCAACAAACTATCTATAGAAGGTGGCATCGACTTAAGGAATCACATCGCACTCTATAATCAGCATTACTCTCAACTACTAAGTTGTAGCACATGATTTATAGTTTTCCATTTTGAATGTATGTAATAGATTCATTAAGTATTTGGATTGAGAAAGGAAAATACAATCATCAATTTGTAAGACATAGATTCCCGTAAAGAAATGAAACAAACAAAGCTCATCATTTCAAATGTATTTGTTAATTGTTTCTTCAAACCCACGGCTAAATCATCAAAATATAGTGCAACATATAAAATAGCATCATTTACATGTAAACCTAGACATTATGATTTGATTCACAACATTCGAAACCAAAATTGAGAAAAAACCAGCCAATATTTTCATACCATGCCTTGAGGTCTTGTTTCAAACCATATAAAGATTTCTTTGATAGACATACAACATTGTCATACTTCTCAAAGACTAGGGGTTTCTCCATATAAATTTCCTCAATGATATCACTATGTAAATAAACACTCTTAAAATCCATCTAATGTACCTCCCATCTAAAACGAATAGAGAGTGAAAGAATCAGTGGAACAAAGTTCAGCTTTGCAACAAGGGAAATGGTTTCGATGTAGTCTATGCTTTCTTGTTCAGAATGTTAAGATATTTAGTCACATTGGAGTTAGTTAATATCAACTTGGTCTAATTTGTCTTTAGGTAAAGTGTGTTTCTTTAATGTGTTTCATTAATATGCATTAGTATGAATTTGTAGCTATCTTATCCAACAATCACACTATGTTCTAGACATAAAGTGTTATGACAGTTCATATTCTCCTTGATATTAATAGTTATATTGATTTGTTTTATTGTTCCATGATCTCTATTTAAAAAACATGGAAGGTCATTAGTTGATGATCAATTGTGAGAAACTCATGTAAAAAAATATATTTTGCATTAATGTATTTCCTAAAGTAGTTGCATTGGTTGGGGTCATGGTTTTAATCACATAATACCCTGGTGTATTGATCTTCGGTATGTTTCTCTAAGGGATTAATTAATATGTTCTACCTATGGTGAAATACCATTTTTATCAAATAGAGAAAATTCCTTTGATACCCAGAAAACATTATGCCTTCAGCCAACATATTCAAATGTAAATTTGATCTAGTAGACTCATCAACATTTCACCACATTTGTTTCTTACGGTTGGGGAAAATACCAAGTTTTTTTCTTCATCAATGAATGATACTCATCAACCATAGCATTCTCCCATTCAGGTCTCCCATGTGCATCTGCATGTGTCAAAATTGTACGCTTCTATAACACATGCCATTAAAGCAACACTATCACATATTTATGACTTCCAATTTTCCTTGAGTCAAGTCATATTTATTACTTCAACACCAATAGCATCAGTCCTCTTAGTTTCCCATTGTTATAACCCTAAATTGCACCACACATGCTTACCTGGAATTAGGCCAACTCATATCCCTTCCTTGCCAAGGCCATGCTGAACAAACTCTTGGAAAACCTCTTAAATTAAGTAACCCACGCCCTAAGCCATTACTGGGTGCGTTGGAACGCTGGCAGGCCCACTACTGCACACGTTGGAACGTTGGTTGGCTCAATACAGCCCGCGTTTACCTAACAAAGCACAAAAATAGGAAAGTTTCCGACGGGACGAAAATCTTTGGGTCAGTTAACTGGAACTCCCAGCCATGCATGGCCGAGAGTTCGTCCAAAACCCTATCTCCTTCTAGTCTATAAAATGAGGGGTAGGGGTACTATTTGGAGGAGGAAAACAATAGCAAAGAAACTCTGCCCAATTGTCGAATCCATTTGTCCCAACCCTTTAGCCTTTCCTCAAGCTTAAGGAGAATTAAAGCAAATCAGTTGGAGGACAAAGAAGAGGAGGAGCCCAGGATCAGGATCGAGGAACGATGGCCGGTCTCTATCATTATTGTAAGTTGATTCATCTTGAGATTAATAAAAATAATACTTTTCCCATCCCAATGCATGAGTGATATATATTTTATTTGATTTATGCTTAGTCTCTAACCCTTAGGTAGAAGAATAGCATGCATGCGTGGTGTTTTGTCTTGATTGGAGGATTGTCTTTGGAAGGAGCAGCGAGAGCAAGCGGATAAAGCGCAATGGAGGATCTACATCAAACATCGATAGAAAAAGGTTAGTAGGTCTCTTCTATGCTTGTGTGTGAAAAAGGGGTTTGAGTATTGGGGTGATAGGTTAAAAGTGTTTTCTTTGAGGTCATGATCTGTGTACAAGTTCAGCCCTAGCTTGTTAGTCCGTAGGGTATTATTTCCCAACAACAGAATTGGCGACTCCACTGGGGATATTACTCTTAGGGTTCTCGGATTTCATTGAGGTTTTTGGGTAGTTCAAATAATTATATTTTATGTTTCTTTGTTTGTTTGTTTTCTGTTAGGTCAAAGTTAGCAAGGAACCTGGTTCATAATACCAGTTTTTTCCTTGACTGTTGCTTGACATTCATTATCGGGACACACAGAGGTACACGCGGCCTGCAGAAGGCATGCACGCGTGTAACCCGCGCCCTAACCTTCTATAGCCCATGTTTGAATGCTTTCTGCAGAGGTTTCAGTAGCATGTAGGACACAGAGAGCTTAAGAGGCAGTCTCCTCTTCCCTGTCAAAAATTTACCTTCTCAGGGGGCTTTCTAGATCCTGTCTGGGTCTTGTTGGATCACTGTCTTGTTTGCAGTCTGCTTTATTGTGTCTGTTATCTTTTGCATTCATTTTATTTTTCTGTTAAAATAGAAGAATTCAAGCCTTTAAGAGACCCTGGTTGTCAGTACCAGAGGCATTTTTCAGGTTTGGGCTGTCTGTGGTTGTTTTTTCTTAGTATTTATACAGACCC
>ML808673.1:144892-164203 GCA_009831015.1 Picea engelmannii | reverse complement strand
GAAATAATATCTAATATCTTGCACTGCAGAAGCCCCTATATGCTTAAATATTATTCATTTGCACATTTGTGTTTGAATCTACCATGGAAATATGAAAGTTACCTCTTCAGTTCTATGCACTTCACCTCCATCATTGGTGTGTATTTCTCATTCTCCTTCAACCATGTGTATGTTCTTGAATGCATTGTATTCTGAAGGTACGCGTGGAGACTCTGTTTCTAAGATTGGATCGAACTCTTCCTCCTCTTTCTCGGGTGGATGATCTGAGCAGCCTACTACCTCTGCTTCTATAGTAGGATTTGTTGGTGGAACAAAGGGATTCTTGGTTTCACTTGTTGCATATTTTTTCTTGGTGGAACTGCCTTTTGGAATTGTACCTACCTTTCCTCCTTTCATAGACTTTCCTGCCAACAAGTTAGTATTTGAAATGGGTCTTTTTATCTAGTGAAACTACTCTACTTGTTCCCCTAAATCTACATCTCGAGTCTCTGGCTCTATTCATACAGTACTAACATAGCTTTAGAACTTAGCGAAACAGTGTACTCACCAAAGTGAATGTGTCTAGCTAGAACCTTCTTCAAAAATTCTGAAGCAAAGGCACCTTTTTGTCTTACCATTCACCGTCCCTTTAGATCTAGTATACCATTACTTTGAAAGAAATAAATCACACAAAGCATAATTCTATTATAAAGCATGAAAAATTAATCTATATGAGTGCTACTCCTATGTAGCATCTCCTGAGCAACGACGCCAAAAATGTTGAGCTAATTAATTGACTTAATTTCTAAACATATAATCATCAATCCGAGGGCATAAGCTTAGAGATGCCAACATTGTATGTGCGGGCATTAGTACACAGAGATAATTTTCTATACTATCCTACTCTATGGAAAAGAACACTCTTCACACCTTAATCGAAATAAAACTATTCTATTACAAATAAAACGAGGTAATCTATGTGTATCAGGTAGCAGAACAAAGAAGTGTTTGCTGTCCAAAATCTTACAACATTCTACTTAATCTTAATATCTAAGTGTCAAAAAGAAATTATGTTCCTACCTTCAATGACACTTTGTTTAATTATAAATGAAAGGAAAACATATAAAATAATATCATTTCAATTTTAATGAGGTCTGGAGTTACCTGTAATCAAAGGAATTTAATTTGCAAACTAATAGAAAAATAAACTAATTACAAGAATCGATCCAAACATTCACATTGCATGCAAACTTATGTAGACAACTCAAATCATCATCACCCTGATTCTTGAATCTTCAAGTGATATAGTTTTGTGTCTTAATACCAAACCAAGTTCCTTAAAACTATTATTCAAGAGCTAACACAATGATTGTTCTTTGTAATTAAAACTATGTTTTCCTTAGACTCAAATTGAATCAGAGATGTTATACATAAGCCATTTATAAATAGAGACATTGTGTGTAGTGACAAAATTATGGTTCAAGGTATTCAAATTAAAATCAATACAGGATTGTAGTTATGATCTGATTCCAAGCATACCAAGGCACAAATTGTACAAAGAATTAACACAACGGCATCACAAGGGTTATAATCGAAAAGAATATTAAAAAACAGAGTAACTTTGATTTAATACCAACAAGTTTTTTTCCAAGAAAAAATTACTCACTATTATATTTAAAATATAATGTCTTTTACAAATCAAGCTCTGTCGAGCTGTGGACCAGTAGACGAGGGAAGCTCGCGCAAACAAGGAAACTTTCGAAATAGGACAAGACGGAGGGAAGCTGTCCCACTGCACAATTCAGATAATAGACGTTGTCCACAAACAGCAAGAGGAGATAGAACAGTCTGAAAAGATACAGAAAGGGAGGAAACCAAAAACTAAAGGAGCAGATTAGCACAAAATAGGCAATGTGAAAAAACAGAATCAGATCGCTCGCCCATCACCTTCGAAGAGATTTATGTGTGTGATGGGACTTTCCGATCCATTCTCCACATGGAAGACCGAAAGTCTCCCGACCACACCGCTGAGGGCTCTTTTTGAAAGGGCATCGGCCTCTTTGTTGAACGATCTGGAGATATGCCGATATTTGATGTCCAAGAAGCGAGAAGAGAGAGTCAGAACTTTTTCCTTCCAGCCTTCTATATGGACAGATTGAAGCAAATTCTTGTGGTTGATCCAGTCTATAATGACTCGTGAGTCTCCCAATATTAGAAGGTGATCAATCGACCACAGGGAGGCAAGAGAGAGGGATGACCATAATCCCAAAAGCTCTGATTTTGTATTCGTTCCCTCTCCACAATTCATGAACCAATTAGTGATTCTCTCAGGATGGGATTTGAAATAACCCCCTACCCCACATACAAGACCTGAGCTCGTCGCCGCGCCGTCGAAGCAAGCCAGAGTAAAACTAGCAGTCAATGTGATCTCACATACCTTAGGCGTGAAAGTCTTGATTAAGGAGGGATGCCACTGGAAAGAGGCTCTAACTCTGTGAAAGACCGCCTGTATTGAGGGGGCTCGGTCTTCAAAAATAGCATTGTTCCTCTCGTTCCAAATCTGCCAGCACATGAAGACTGCCAAGGTCGAGGGAGCCGACTTCTGAGAAACCCAATCCGAAAGACAGGCCGTAAAAGTGGGTCCTTTCCAGGCCACTGATAAAGAGAAGAACTCGATCAGAAGTTTCCAAACCTGCTTCGTAAAAATGCAATGAAGCAAGAGGTGATGTACATCCTCCGAAGCCTATTTGCACAGAGGACAAAAGCCAGGACCCTCCCAGCCTCTATGTCTGAGCACCTCCCAGGAGAGAATCTTCTCTCTACCCGCGAGCCAGGTGAAAAGTTTTTGTTTTAGCGGGACCTGCCACTTCCATAATTGTCGAGACCAAGTGTGGTCGATCACAGACCCCAACTGGTTTAAATAGGCATCGTAAATATTTTTTACAGTGACTGAGCCCGAGGCATCTCCCCCAGCCCACAGCAATAAATCTGGAACTTCAATACGGGAGATGCCGGCACCTTTGAGGGCCAATGTATAGCAGATCCATTCAATTGCAAGTGTCCCTTCTAGGCGCAGGGAAGCCCCGTCCAACCAATCGCCCAGGAGGGAGTGGGGACTGGTCGGTATCATAACTTGTGCCAGGAAAAAGTAATTCTGGGCCTCAAGCCGCGCGCACAAAGAGGGAGAGAGGATTGCTAGGTCTCCCATACCCAGAATCAAATCTCTGCCAATGCGGATGTCATTCCCAGTACCGGGCTTCCACCGTAACCAGTGGAGAATCACCTGTGAGGAAGCGGTCATCCCTTTCCAGAAAGGGGACGCCCTATAATGCTGAAGAGAGGGCTTTATGATCCAGTCATGGAGAGACAAGGCACCCAAGTACTTTGTTTTGATAATGTGGCTCCAGATGCAATTGTGGGTAAGTGCTCTCCAGAAAGAGCTAGCCAGGAGCGCTGAATTAAAGATGGGAAGGTGCTTTAGTCCCCAACCCCCTGCCTTTCAAGGCTTAGACAACTCTTGCCAACTACAAAGGTGAAAACGGCGCTTGGCAGCAAGATCATTCCATAAAAAGTTGAAGGTTAGCCTCTGAAGGATCATGAATATCTTTGAAGGCAATCGCTCCAAAGACATCCAGTAGACAGCTAGGCTTTCCAAAACCGCCTTGACCAGAATAAATCGACCCCCTAACGACAGCCATTGATTGCACCAGAAGCCAAAAAAAAATTCGAACCGAGACACGAACCACTGCCAGTCGCAAGGAGAAGAGGATCCCGGCCTTAGGTGGAATCCAAGGTAAGTAAATCCTTCGCTAAGAAGGTAAAAAGGAAGAGGGATGGTGCTCTGAAGTGGAAGAAGTTCAGAATCAGTGAGGCCCCAATAGTGAGCTGTCGATTTAGAGTAATTTAAGGACAAACCCGAAGCTAGACAAAATAGTTGTAGTGTATCTTTTAAGACAAGCCATTCCCCTTGATCTGCACTCAAAAGAATAAGAACATCATCACAAAACATAAGGTGGACTAACCTTAAACAGTTTGATAGCTTTAAGCCCGAGAGCTGGTGTTCTTCGACCCTTTTGTGGAGAAGGCGACTGAGTCCTTCCAAGATCAGGATAAATAAAAAGGGTGAAAGAGGGCATCCCTGACGGAGGCCCCTTGCACTCTTGAAGAAGTTGGTTGGCTCTCCATTAATTAAAACAGCAAAGTTGGCACTGGTAATGCAAGAGAGAATCCAATGACAGAAAATCTCTCCAAAACCCATGGAGTATAAAATTAATCTCAGAAACTCCCAGTCAATGTTGTCAAAAGCTTTTTTGATATCTAATTTCAGGACAAGTTACTATTTGAGATGAGCGTTGGAAAAAATTATTCTACCAATGTACTCAACTTATGAAGCTTGAACAATCATGTGATATCAACGCGTGTGTGTACAATCATTCAACCCTTAGTAAACTCAATATAGGAAATGAGATTACTTGTAACAAAACCAATGCAAAATAAGGAGACAAACAAAACTAAATTACCATACAAGAAGTGAAATCAAATCTATCTCTGCAACAAATTACTTACGAACCTATACTAACTATACAAGCAACGAAAGCTAGATGTAGAGGGCCCTTGCCAGTCGACGGATCGTTTCCCTACGAGTCTACTAGATGAAAGCAAATTTGAACCATGAAATAACTCATAACACTATCTTTGTATTAATCAGCGATGAAATTCAGTACATGGCGATATTGATGGACATCTACAAGCTCTTAATTGTTAGATCTATTGTTGTCTAATGTTTCAAACTTAATGGACATCTACAAGCTCTTAATTGTTAGATCTAACGTTGACCTGGAATTTGACTGCAACTTGGTGTCTTTCCTATTACTTCTAGAATCGATATGAAGAGCTTGAGAGCATGTCAAGGTCGTTGTGGAGAAAACCCATATCTTGCTTTTCCTTCTAGGAGTCTGAAGATATGACGAACTTCAACATGGATTACAGGACTGCTACATAGGTTACAGCACCTGGCTCAATTAACCGTCATTAGTGTTAATTCAACTTTTAACTCTCTTAATTCATCAAAGATTATGAGAAAACACATAATAAACCATTATAATTACCTTATGAACCTTGGATGACCATTTTAAACAAAATTTGATGAGAGAGTGGTTATCATAGCAAAAAGAGTGATTTTGAAGTGGTCGAAAAGGATTATTTGGCAATGAAAATGGCGTTAATTTTGGGGCCCAACAATATCAGTAGGTCTTCTTCTTCTTACCTTTATTTAGTTGATGTTTGATTGGCATGCTTCTTATCAATCTATTTGTTGCAATCCCATTCTTTCTGTTAATTGCATTCTCAACCTCTCTCTATATTTTTTTCAACCTTTGCCTTTAAATTATGGACATGTTGTTTGAACTCAAGTTTTCCTTCATCAAGCAATTTTTCATGTGCCTTGATTAGCAAACCACAAAAAGAATAAAATGAATAGTCCTTACCATAATTTTTAGAAGATACATTAGCATTAGAATGTCGAACATAATACATCATATGGTGTTTTCCAAGTCATCAAGATCAACTTTATAAGCTGACCATCTTTCTTTGTAAAATCCTTTCCAAATTCACCCAATTTCCATTGTAGCTCCTTCACACGAGTTAAGTAATCTTCATTCATGTCAAATGAGAGAGGATTAAGAGGGGTCAACTCCTTGTCAATCCACATAATCTAACTCTTATAAGTGTTTTCAAGTAGAGTCTTCAGCTTCTTCCAAACTTGATTTGGATAGTGGATCTTACTTGTATGACAATGAATCTCCCTAGAAATGTGGGTCTTTGGTGATGAACCTCTATTGATCCTCCTTAGTCTTTGGAATTCAATATTTGTAAATTGCCAAAGTGCTTTACTTTTTAATAGAGTTTTCATGTATTGTGCACACATACAATAATTGCAGCGATTCAGAACCACAGGGAATCTTAGTTAGAACTCATAAGCACTCTACAAATCTAAACCCTGATTCAATATTCAAGTTGAAACCTTGAGTAAATCTGCTAGAGAGATCCAATTCGACGGGGGCGCATACAAGCAACAATATCCAAAGGATATGTAAACAATAGGCTAAGTCTCAAACCAAAAACTTTAATATCATGTTGGATAACTGGAGAATTACAAAGGTGAAAAGATATGAATTCCAAGAAGAGGTGGTTGTCTAAAGACATTGTTACAACACCGAAGCACAAATAAGCATAGTGTTGATATTATGGTAGATGCGGGAGGTATTAACCTCTACATGTAATCCTGACGAGACTAGAATATTCCGGGAAGCAATAGAAACCCTAAAGACTTGGATAATAACTCTAGAAGACTAGTCGCCTTAATGAAATAATTAATATTGAGTTATTAGTCCCCAGGAAGAAAAGTTGGCCCAGACAGCTAAGATGGAGCAGTATAAATACAGGGCACTAGAGCTCATTTGGGACACACACTCTCGAAACTGCATAAAACCAGTTGTGCGCAAGTTTGGAGAGGTGTTGCAGCTGCAACTGCTGCAACTGGAATCTTGTGTTTTTGGCTTGGAATTTCTCTTGGTTATGGTTTTTACTTTATGCCTGGTATGCTAGCTCTAGAGAGAGGTACGCTACCTTGATTAGCTATTGGTTATAGGGTTTGATTCTAGAATTATTCTCTCTGTCAAGGTTAAGGTGCTCGGGGGTGGCTTCAGCCTATGGTTGGGTGACAATCTTGCTATATTGTCTATGGTGAAATGAGCACACATATTATTCTAACAGGTTATGGGCCCACACTATCTTTGTATAGTCTAACCACTGGAAGATAGATTTGGAGGATTTGATCAGTTACAGTTGCAGTTGCAATCAAAGTTTTGTTGCAGCAACGAAACCCTAACCCTCTTGTTAAGGCACCTTAAGTGAAGAGATTGACCAAATTTCTGGATAGCCTAGTGTTCCCTAGCCTAGCACACCTCCTGGTACTCCCAGCAAGCCAAGACGTTAAGTTTGAGTTTTTGGTCAAAGTTAAAGGTTGACCAAGTCAAAACAATAATGACTTACTCTATGAAGTCAGAAAACAAGTTAGAAGGGGCTTCTAACTTCAGAGTATGGAAGAAAATGATTGACCTCATCCTTTCCAAGAATAAAGTATTAGATCTTGTGAAAGGCAAGATCATGGAACCACAATTTGAAGCGGGAAAAGAGAAGGAACCTCATAACGTTGCAGTTATGGAGAAGTTCAAGGACAATGACATAAATTCTATCAGTATCATAGTGGACTCTGTAAAATACCACTTGATACCTTACATCTCTCATCTTGACTCATCTAATAAGATGTGTGATGCCCTAACTAATCTCTTCTCAGTGAGAAACATTGGACAAGCAATGAGGCTCTGTTACATGAAAATGAATGATGATGATAGCATAGCATCATACTTTGTCAAAATATCTCAGTTAAGAGATCAACTACAAGCTAATGAAGAAATCACTTCAAAAAAGGAAATGGTAAATATAGTACTCGATGGCCTTCCCAAGACATGGGATGCATTTTCTACAAGCATGAACACAAGAAAGGAGTATCCCACATTTGAATAACTTTGGACTTGTTGTGCACAAGAAAAATCAAGGATTAACGCAAAATAGAAATCCCAAAAGAAATACGATGATCAAGCCTTCACAACAAAGTTCAAGAATTCCAGGAATAAGAAGAAGTTTGGCTTAAGGAAGAAACCAAATCAAGAAAAGGATATGTCAAAGATACAATGCTTCAACTTTTGAAAGTATGGTCTCTACAGGAACCATTGTCTTTAGTTAAAGAAAAGGAAGTAAACAGATGAAGCAATAGTTGCCAAAGAAAGGGAACTGATCCAAAAAAGGATACAGAGAAGACTAAGGACAGCTCAGAATTTGTAGAAGCAACTCAAGAAGCTCAGAATGGCCTCGGTAGATAGAGAAAGGGAAAAAATTCATAGTCCTCAAAGATTAGTGAAATTGGCATAATCATGAAGAGTACATCGCAAGCTTTCCAATGACGTAAACGGCTCGTCAAACGGAGTTACAAATCAAAATATATGTGCGGTCAAAGTTTTGGTCAACCTAGCCCAGTCAATAGGGATGAGTCAGCATCCATATTGTTGACGTCAGCATCAGTACGAATGACGTCAACATCCGTATAGTGTATGTGGCACATGCAGATGGAGACACATGTCATGCTGATTTCAGCATGATGTCAACATGGTTATGTGGCAACACCAGAGGCTGCCACGTGTCACTTGTTTTAGACATTTTTGGGTCAATCTGTGGACCAATGAGAAAGTGCCATGTGGCAGTCCGTACAGCCACGTGGCAGAGCGTACGGGACATGGAAGGTGATTGTGAAAGTGGTTGGTGAGGGCCAATGGTTGGTTTCCATGTGGCCCAGTCATGGGATACCACATGGCAGTGGGAAAATGCCCAATGAGGGCCCGAAACTGGATTTTCAAAAATTAAAAAAAATGGGCCCGTCAAATATAACGGCCAATCTACAAACTCCGACGAATCTAAACAGCGCTCCAAAATTGGAGAAGTTCCAATCCATATATATATATTTTTATAACAATAACCCAAAAGGGGAGGCCTGCGGGCTCGACCCCAGGACCTCCCCCTATCTGACGCCTTACAATAGCATCCGCCATTGTTTGGCCAACAGAATCTGTTGGTTAGTTTGCCCAAATTTTCCATTAAATGTTCAATTTTCCCATGGACGGGAGGAGGGCACTCGATGATACGGTCGGGCATGAATTTCGAGATGCAGTACAGAGAATTAATTATATGGATCAGGCACGAAAACCGAGATGAGATTTCTCAAGGGTCTGGGAGTGCCAGATTCGGATTGAGGCATGGAAACAGTCATTTTTGGGTAATTCGACGCTACGAATTCAATGGTGCTTTCTGTTTTTTGATCTAAGCAAAGATTCTATAGCTTAATTCCAGAATGAGTTATACTTATGTATTTTGCCAAATTCTTTTGTTGAGTTAATAAAAAGGCCTACCCATTTGAGAGCAGGACCCAGAGACGTAGTCCACCAAGGACAAACTTCGTTATCAATTTTTTGTGTTCATATTTGATGCTTATGTCTCTTCATTATTGAGCTTTTCCTTCTTTATGGTGCACTTTAATTTATGCTCATTTAATACAACTCTTTATAAGTCACTTCGATGAAAAGATCTCGAATCATGTTGTTATCAGAGCAATCATCTTTGACTTGAATTGTTGAGTGTGAATGCTTACTAGGGGCAAGCATAAGCAGGGTGAAGGATCTCTTAATAATTTCAATCCCAAAGTTGGTCGGGCATCCTGAAGGAAGAAAATGGCGGAAGAGGACAAGCATGATGAACTGAAGAAAAACTTCCATATGGTCTTTTATCGCATGTCAGAAATGGTCGAACGAATGTATGGGGGCTATGAGAAGAGGATGAAGAAAAAAGAGAAGAAAAAGGAAGCACAAGATGATGATAATGCTTTAGTAAATCAAGGGGTTGGAGGAGACCCTCCTAAACCTCCATCTTCACCATCAAGTTCTAACTCTTCTTCCTCTGAGCATTCTCATCATTCTAGCGATAAAGATTCTTTTAAGAAACCATTATTAAAGCTTGATATAAATTTTTCTTTACCTATGTTTAATGGAGATGTTAATCCTAAAAATCTAGATAATTGGATCCGACAAGTTGAAGTATATTGTCGTGTTAACAGATTGATGAAGAGGAAATTAAAGCGCAATTGGCTTCCCTTCAGTTGGAAGGAACCACTCTCGTATGGTGGGAGAGAAAACTTCAGGACAGAAGTAAGTGTGGTAATATTCTTTCCTCATGGTTGGAATTTAAATCAACTATAAAGAAGAAATTGTATCCATCGGGTTATTTACATAAAGCAATGATGGAATGGAAAAATTTAAGACAAAGTAAAAGTCAAACTGTACAAAGTTTCACGGAAGAATTTAGGAAGAAATCTCTTGCTTTAAACATTCCTTTGGGATCTTATAAAACTTTAATGAAGTATATTGGCGCACTTCACAGTTATATTCGTCATACTTTTCTATTATTTAACCCCACTAGTCTTGATGAAGTTTGTGTGCAAGCCACTCATCTTGAGAACAGGGGAAAGCATGTTCAAGAAGATCCAACAAAGAAACCTTCCAATCTCCCACATAAGCAGTTTAAGAAGTTTAAAAGGAAGGACAAGAAAACCGCCACTGTAAAGAGAGAAGAAGGAAAACCACCTTGGACTCATTGCAAGAAAAGTGGGCACGATGATGAACGCTATTGGAAACTACATCAAGAGAAGAGACTGAAACAGTTCGGTGGAAAGGGGAAGACAAAGACCATTGCTACAGTGCAACAAGATCTTGGTTCTGATTCAGGAGACGAAGGAAAGATCACAGCGGTTGGAGTACAAGGTAAATATTCCCTTCGTGCTAGTTCAAATTCCAATAATGAATCTCATGATGATGAAAGAAAGAGGAATGAATTATTTCATATAAGATTTGTATCTAAACACACTAATATAGATACATTGTTTGATCTGGGTTCCCAAGTAAACTTGATATCATAAGCACTTGTCAAAAATATGGGTTTTGAAACTAAACCACATCCAAAGCCTTATCCTCTTGGTTAGGTATGTGATAAAGCAAAATTTAATGTCACCAAGCAATGTAGGGTCAGATTTGTTATTACTTCAAATTTGATTGATGAAGTGGATTTGGATGTTGTACCACTTGATATATGTGGCATAGTGTTGGGAATTCCTTATCTTTATGATAGAAAAGTAGTCTTCATTTGTCATGAGAACAAATATCACCTTACTAAGGGGGGAGTGGAATATATTGTTAGATACCACAACATGAGGGTAAACACAACACTTGTTAGTGCAAAACAAATGAAGAGACTCATAAACACTAATAAGAGATATGTACTCATGGTCATAAGGGAGAAAGATGTCGGAACATCCGACGCTTTCCAAGGATGTGATACTTCTCATAAGAAATAATTAATTGATATTGTTTCTAAATATGATGATATTTTCCAGGAACCAAACAGATTACCTCCTAAAAGGGAAATCCAACATGAAATACATCTTCAACAGGATTCTCCTCTTCCTAATGTGGGCATGTACAGGATGTCATTTGTAGAGATGACAGAGATCAAGAAGTAGGTACAAGGATTATTGGATCAAGGGGTCATCGGGCCCAGCTCATCTCCTTGTAGTGCTTCGATCGTGAAGGTGCCAAAGAAAGATGGCACATGGCGAATGTGTGTCGATTATCGGGCCTTAAATAAAATCACGGTGAAAAATCGATACCCTCTTCCGCGTATAGATGATTTATTTGATCAGTTAAAGAATGTTGTTTATTTCACTAAGTTGGATTTGCGCAGTGGATATCATTAGATCAGGGTTGCAAAACAGGATTCGTGGAAGACTGCCTTTAAAACCAAACAGAGATTGTTTGAGTGGTTAGTTATGTTGTTTGGGATTTGTAATGCTCTGACAACTTTCATGTGTGTGATGAATGATGTATTCAGGCCATTTCTAGATGATTTTTTGATTGTATATGTAGACGACATTCTTATATTTAGCGGGACTTGGGATGAACATGTAAGGCATGTAAAGAAAGTATTGGATACTTTGCAAAGGGAAAAGTTGTATGTAAAATTGTCCAAATGTGAATTTGGTAAGACTACACTTGTGTACTTAGGTTATATTGTAGGAGGAGAACAATTGAAAATTGATCCTTCCAAGATTTATGTAATTTTAAATTGGCCTGAGCCAAAAAATGTAACCGAAATATGGAGCTTCTTAGGTGCAGTCCAATATTGGAGGAGATTCATTTCAAACTTCTCCTTTATAGCAGCTCCTTTGCATGCCTTAACCAGTGTGCATGCCTTAACCAGTGTGAAGAACACTTTTCAATGGGAATGAAAGAAACAAAAATCTTTCGACACTTTGAAGGAAAAGATCAGTATCGCACCAGTATTATCACTCTTGAATATTCAACATCCCTTCGAGATCGAGACAAATTCCAGCGGATACGCCATGAGTGCAGTATTGATGCAATATCATAAGCCTATATGTTACCACTCTGAATATTTTAACCAAGTTGTTGTTAACTATCCTACATATGATAAAGAGTTGTATACATTAGTTTAAAGCGTAAAGAAATGGAAGCACTACTTGTTAGGGAAGGAAACAATCATACATACAGATCATCAACCCTTACACTATCTCCAAGCACAGACCAAATTGCAACAATATCGACATTACAGATGGATGGGTTTCCTACAACAATTTCATTTGGTAATCAATTACAAAAAGGGTACAAGTAACAAAGTAGCTAATATGCTTTCTAGACCTCCTATTGTTGCTTCTATTATTTTGAAGAATGCTTCTTTATCTCATGATAGCTATGTGGAACAATATGCCATTGATGAAGATTTTAAAGAATTATATGAGAAGTTAACCCATGGTGCACAGGTAGAGAACTATTGTCTGCAAGGAAAACTACTCTACCATCTTGGAAAGCTATGTATTCCTACAAGTGAATGAGTCCATGTAATACGAGAAACTCACACTTCTCTTGTGTCTAGGCATTTTGGGGTAGGAAAAACTATGGCTCATCTGCAGAGGTTTTGTTACTGGCCTCAGATGAAAGAAATTGTAACTAAATATGTAAAGGGTTGTGTGATGTATTCTACTTGTAAGCCCACTAATAGAAAACTGGAACTATACTCACCATTTCCTATTCCATCCCATCCATGGGAAAGTATCTCCATGGATTTTGTAGGGGGTTTACCAATGTCGAAAATGGGTCATGACTATTTGTATGTTGTAGTGGATAGGTTCAACAAGATGTGTATCTTAATGCCATGTAAAAAGCAGATCACTGCTGAGCAGACTGATAATCTCTTATTTCTATATGTTTGGGTTCACTTTGTGTTACCCACATCGATTATCTCGGATCGAGATACTCGATTCCTTGGGGATTTTTGGACAAGTTTGTGGAGAATGATGGACACCAAGTTGAAGAGGAGCATTGCTTTCCATCCACAAACCGATGGAAAGAAAGAGATTTTTAACTGAACAGTGGTACTTTCGCTTTGAGGCTACTGCAGCAAGCATCCCAAGTTATGGGATGAACAAATACCCTATGTACAACATGCTTACAACCGAGCCTTACTTTCCTCCACTCAGTGTTCTCCTTTTGAGACATGTTTTGGGTATTTACCTAAGGTTCTTTTGGACTTGATGTATGGGAGAGATGTTGATTCAAATGAAGAAAGGAATGAAGACAGAGCCTGCAATTTCATCCAAAGGATCCAGCAAGTACACCAAGAAGTCAGGGAACAGTTGGAGAAAATTCGAGCACGGTATAAAGCTTGGAATGACAAACACAGGGTTGATCATCAGTTCCAGGTTGGAGACCAGGTATGGCTTCACATTAGTAAGGAAATATTGAAGGTTGAAGGAAAGAAACTCAAGCCCATCTGTTATGGACCCTTCACTATTTTGGATAAAAGTGGTACTAATTCTTTTTGTCTAGATATTCCACCTTATATGCAAATCTACTCAGTTGTAAATGTGGAGAACTTGAAACTTTTTTATCCTTCCATGATCATGGATCATGGTGAGGAAGTTTCAATACCTTCATATGATGAGTTTTCTCCTGAGTACTTGGATGAGTTAAAGGAATATATCATCATGGACAGAAGGATGAGGACTTCACGCAGGGGTGATGTTGATTATCTTCGAGTAGGTTTAAAGGGCACATATCCAAGCAAGGAAAAATGGATTTAGAAGGACAAGGTGGGGGAACTCTTCCCTCACTTATTTGTTGATTGATGAAATATTTTGGTGGTCCACAAAGCTCCCAGTGGGAAGGACTGATCCAAAAATGATCTAGAGAAGACTAAGGACAGCTCAGAGTTCATTGAAGCAACTCAAGAAGCTCAGAATGGCCTCAGCAGATAGAGAAAGGGAAAAAAATTAAAGTCCTCAAAACTCAATGAAATTGGCATCATCGCGAAGAGTGCATCGCAAGCTTAAAAACGACATAAATGGCTCGTCAAACTGAGTTACGGATCAAAAGATATTTGTGGTCAAAGTTTTGGTCAACCTAGCCCAGTCATTGGGGATGAGTCAKCAACCRTACTGYTGACGYTAGAATCAGTATGGATGACGTCAGCATCCATACARTTTACGTGGAACACGCAGAGGGAGACATGTGTCATGTTGACGTGGCAACACCAGAGGTTGCCACGTGTCACTCGTTTTTGGAATTTTCGGGTCAATCCGTGGACCAATGAGGATGTRCCACGTGGCAGTTCATACAGCCACATGGAAAACTATACAGGACRCGGGAAGTGAGTGTGAAAGTGGTTRGCGAGGACCAATGGTTGGTTTCCACGTGGCCCAATCATGGGTTGCCACGTGACAGTGGGAAAATTCCCAATGGGGGTCCGAAACCGGATTTTCAAAAATAAAAAAACGRGCCCACCGAATCTGGCGGCCAATCTACAAACTCCGACGAATCTAAACAGTGCTCCAAACTTGGAAAAGTTCCAATCCATATATATATATATATATATATATATATATATATATATATATATATATATATATAACCCAAAAGGGGAGGCATGCGGGCTCGACCCAGGGACCTCCCCCTATCCAACGCCTTACAATAGCATCTGTCATTGTTAGGCCAACGAACTCTGTTGGTTAGTCCACCCAAATTTTACATTAAATGTGAATTTTTCCCATGGACAGGAGGAGAGCGCTCGACGGTACGGTCGGGCATGAATTTCGAGACATAGTACAGAGAATTAATTGCAGGGAGCAGGTACAAAAATAGAGACAAGATTTCTCAAGGCCCTGGGACTGCCAAAGTCGAATTAAGGCATGGAGACAATCATTTTTGGGTAATTCGATGCCACGAATTCAATGGTGTTGTCTATTTTCGGATTTGAGAAAATATTTTGTAGCTTAATTCTAGAATGAGGTATACTTATGTATTTTCCAAATTCTTTTGTTGATTTCATAAAAAGGCCTACCCATTTGAGAGCAGGACCCAGAGACGTAGTCCACCATGGACAAACTCTGTTATCAAGTTTTTGTGTTTAGATTTGATGCTTATGTCTCTTCATTGTTGATTTTTTCCTTCTTTATGGTGCACTTTAATTTATGCTCATTTAATACAATTCTTTATAATTCACTTCAATGAAAAGATCTCAGATCAGGAACTCTCAAAGAAATCCAAGCAAGATAAAAAAGACGTCTTCTTCTAAGTCAAGGTAACAATACTCTTCAAATTTCTTGTACATATCATGTTTACATAGTTCCTGTACATATCATGTATATATATTTCTTAGAATACAAGATGGTCAAGTGAAACAATACCTATGGAAGAATAACAAGATAAGGATTGCTATCGTGATGACTACAAGTCAAGAAATACACATGAAAAAGATGAAGTGCGTTGACAATATTTGGTAACAATTCCTGTGGAAGCTATTATATAAGTAACAACTGTCAGATAGGCTGAAATCATAATCAAACTTGAAGAGGCCTAGAAGAAGTCAAAACAGAAAGAAGTAAACAACCAAGAGGAAATTAGAAAAAGACTTGTGACACTTTGTAGAAGGAAATAAGAATGCAGACGGAAGCGTGGACTCTCTTAGATGAAGGGAGTTGATTACAGAACTCCAAAAGAAGAGCATGCATTCATGCATGAAGCAAGGATTAGGAGGGAGATAATACTAAATGATATGATCCATTGGGGATTATGAAGTATTTATCCATGTTCCCATTGAAAGTAGCACCCATGATAAGCAACCCGTGTTCAGTTTGACTCTAGAAGAAGTCTTCTTCGAAAAGAATATTTAAGTATCCTTGGTTTTCCATCTACATCCATGATCCTATGATGAAAGGAAGAAGTTGGAATCTTCAGGGCATGGAATCTATAGAAGACTCCATGGACCCAAAAGCTAAAGAGGAACATGAGGAAGAACATGAAGATTCCAAGAAAGAAAGAAAATTCAGAACGACGAGTTATTATACAAAGAATTATATGACTATCAGCTTGGTTTGAACCCACTAATCAAGCAGAAGAAATGGAAATTGTGATGAAGAACAATGTATGTAAGAAAATGCGAAAAAATACTTATAAATGGAAGCATTGCGAGATTCAGAGGTTCTTTCAAAAGGAGGGAGAAGATTATGACGACAACTCGTTCTAGTAAACCAGATATACCTCTTGCAATATCCATGGATTGGAATTTACATGTAAAAGACAGTTCTTTCCAATAAAGCCAATTATTAAAGAAGCTTATACCAGAAAGAGACCCATGTATACAGATATAAGAAGACCTTGTATGGATTCAAGAAACTTGATACAGAGTATTTCCTATACAGCAGAAGCATGGTGAAAACTTTCTATGACAGAGATAATGTATCAGAATGATTACTTAGAAGTATGGGGTGATGGATTGTTAATCCATGGAAAACTCCCATGATGACAGACCTGGAGAAGTTGAGAGACTCTAATCCAGTAGACTCGTATCTATATCGACAATCGATTGGTTCGTTAATGTATTTGGAGAATACTAAACCATATATTTTCCTTGTGGGACATTTGAGTTATGATATACATCTACATGGATTTATTGATTCAGATTGGGCAGAGAGTGCAAATGACAAAAGAAGTGCTAATTGGATATGTTCTAGTTTGATATTTTCCACGATGTCATAATATAGTAGGAAACGGAAATGTTGAATTCAACCATGATATATTATAATGATCAGAGTTATGTGAAGTTTTCAGAGAAACCAGTGTTCCATGACAGATCGAAGTACATTGAGATCAAGCATTATATTCTCTGTGATAAAGGCCAGAAGAGAGAATTGGTTCTCCAGTATATCTCCATAGACGAGCAAATAACAGATATTTTGATAAATCCTTTGTCCAAGATGAAAAGTTTGTGTACTTAAGAGACAAGTTGGGGCTCGTGGAGACGAGTTCCTTATTGGAAAAGGAAGTGATTACTCCAAGGTTGGTAGGGAGCATTGATATGTTATTGATTTATGGAGAGTCATTTTCCAGCTCGGAAAATGGTCTAAGATGGGCAGTTCCTTTCCAGTTAGGAAAGTGGTTCGAGATTTATGACGGACATGCATTTTCCAATTTGGAAAATGATCCAAATCGGACAATCATTTTTGTAATGAAAATTGCCCAATAGATTGTTGATGTACCATAAACAAAAATTCCCCTTATGGCCAGTGTGGGGGAATGGTCTAGGACAGTCATTCTTCTTGGTAGTCACTCTGAGTAGTGGTCAAGTAGAATGTTCTGCCTGTCGGACAGTCATTCTTTTGAAGTTCACAATTGTGGGCAGTTTCGAAGAATGGTCTGTTTTGGAGGTTGGTGCAAGATAGTCATTTCCTTAGGAAATGGTCTGAACAATCATTCGCTAGGGAAGACTCATTCTCTCTAGGTTGCACTATGTTTAGTGTCAGAGGAATGGCCTAGTTAGGTGAATGGTCCAGGTTCGGCAATCAGGGACAGGCATTCCCTAGGGCAGACTCATTCTCTCCAAGTTGCACTATGATTAGTGTCGGAGGAATGGTCAAGTTAGGTGAATGGTCCAGGCTAAGAAATCAGGGACAGTTATTCTTCTATGCTTGAGAAGAATAGTCCATATAGCCCATGGTTCATGTTTTACTTTCTGAGGGTAGATGCTCTTCTAGATCTAACAGATGTGAGTGGAAGAATGGCCTAGATGACTCAGTTTATATCATGATATTATTTTTATGCAGGTTGATATCATATGATATGATTGTTGTGGAGATTGTATGTCTCTAGACAGTAGTTGTATGCTATTGTGGTGGATGTGATCCATTGGTAGTGATTGTGTGTCACTGGTTAGTAGCAGTGTGCTACTGAGAGTGGTTGTGTACCATTGGATGGTAGTTGTATACTACCATGAATAGACACAGTTGTGTTCTATTAGATGGCATTATTCTTATTTCCATGGAGATTGTCACTAGTGTTGGAGATGATTACCAGTCGGTTTGTTGATGGACAGACATTCTCCCGATGGAAAATGGTCCAGGACAGTTATTCTTCTAGGACGTATGTCTGGAGTAGAAGAATAGTCTTTGTAGCCCATGATGTGGATTCCAGCATATGTTGGAACATTTATTCTTCTAGGACGTATGTCCAGATGAGAAGAATGATTATTGTATCACTCTGTGGAGTGAGTGACTTATTCAGCATCATACTCATTTACTTAGATGGAGTATGGCTTCGAGAGATGATGCAGTTGATGTTATCAGATGATATTGATAGTGATGACGGTGCTTGTGATTTGATCATGAGATAGTATGTGTGGCTATGATGATGCTACCAATTGAACGGTATGTTTGTGCTCAATACCATTGCCTTTAATACCTCCCTAGCTAGGAGGGATTGTTGATATTATGATAGTTGCGGGAAGTATTAACATCTACATGTAATCCTGAAAAGACTAGAATATTTTGGGAAGCAGTAGAAACCCTAAAGACTTGGATAATAACTTTAGAAGACTAATCGGCTTAATGAAATAATTAATATTGAGTTATTAGTCCCCAAGAAGAAAAGTCGGCCCAAATAGCTAAGATGAAGCAGTATAAATACAGGGCGCTAGAGCTCATTTGGGACACACACTCTCGAAACTGCATAAAACCAGTTGTGCGCAAGTTTGGAGAGGCACTGTAACTGCAACTGGAATCTTTCGTTTTTGGCTCGGACTTTCTCTTGGTTATGGTTTGGACTTCTACCTGGTACACTAGCTCTAGAGAGATATGCTACCTTGATTGGCTATTGGTTCTAGGGTTTGCTTTTGGAATTATTCTCTCTGTCAAGGTTAAGGTGCTCAAGGGTGGCTTCAGCCTATGGTTGGGTGAAAATATTGCTATATTGTCTATGGTGAAACGAGCACACCTATTATTCTAACACATAGCTCAACATATAATGAATAACGCACAATAACCAAAACTTTCATGTATCATTGTACCTTGATAGACTGATTCATAAGACCATCTATATATAGCCCAAAGTATAACTAACTTAATTAGAATGAGAAAGACATAGTCAAATTTGATCACCTTAGGTGTGCCTACATCTCCTTGTTTTCGGCTTCAACTTACACACCAGTCAATTGCCTTGGTCAACCCAACTGACGTCTAGTGGATCTCTTAGTTGACTCTCCTAATTGACCTTCGACTATCAACTGACTATCTCTAGAAAATCCAAAGGTGTGATGAACCTATTG